>FXXK01002902.1:3942-20311 GCA_900184695.1 Betula pendula
CTGGAAGAAAACCAGATGTACAATTTTTTGATCTGAGCACAATAATTGCTGCCACAGACAATTTCTCCCCGGCTAAAAGGCTTGGACAAGGTGGTTTTGGCCCCGTCTATAAGGTAACTTTCTTCCCGTTGTACATGATAATTAAGGGCAAGTTTGGGTGTGTAATTTTTTTGAATTGTTTTTAAAATTGTTAAAATTGAATGGTTTAAAGAATAGAAAACAAAATTGAAAATATAAGCTTGAGAAACTCTACATAACTCAATCGTGAATGTAAGCAGACACCTATACCATAATGGGTGATAGAGCCACCCCCGATGTCTAGGGGTGGTTCAACTACCCCTAGAACTTAAATGGGGTGGCTGAGACACCCCCAGCCGTAGTTTGGGGGTGGCCAAGTCACCCAAAAAATGCTCGGGGGTGGCTCGGCCACCATTGGTCATTTTTTTTTTCCTTTTCCTTTGATTGCTTTTTTTTTTTTAAGTATTATTATTGTTTTTTGAGTTGGGTTGAAAGAAAATTTGAGTTGAGTTGGATGTAAAAAAAAAAATTGATTGTTCCAAACATAAATTCAAAAAAAAAAGAAAAAAAGAAGAAGGAGAAAAGAGTTAAAAACAAAATGCATCCAAAACACTAGTTATACCAAAAATTTAAGCAAATAGAAAAGAATAAATTTAATTATTTAATTACTACTTTGACATGCACTTAGAACGTGCAATATTTTTTTGGAAAATAATAAAAACGCTTCTTATTAGATGAAACATATTANTCAAATAATACAAGTTAATTGGTGTAAGTCCCCATTATAATTGTAGGGTGAACTAGCCAATGGACAGGAAATAGCGGTGAAAACACTCTCAAGAAGTTCAAAACAGGGCACCGAAGAATTTAAGAACGAAGTTAAGCTAATAGCAAAACTCCAGCATAGGAATCTTGTGAGGCTTTTTGGTTGTTGCATTCACAAAGAAGAGAAGATGTTGATCTATGAATACATGCCAAACAAAAGCCTAGACTTTTTAATCTTCGGTAAGCATTCTCTTCAATCACACCATTCATTTTCAACAATAAAAAAAATGTATAAGTACTATTTTGAACTTTTGACAATGTATCATGCTTTGATTTAGACGAAGTAAGAAGGAAATTGATAGATTGGAGACAACGATTTGAAATCATTTCTGGAATTGCTCGAGGAGTCTTATATCTTCACCAAGATTCAAGGCTAAAAATCATCCACAGAGATCTAAAAGCAAGTAACGTACTACTGGACGTGTCAATGAATCCAAAAATTTCAGATTTTGGGTTGGCTAGAATGTTTGGTGATGATCAAATTGAAGCAAATACAAGAAAAGTTGTTGGCACATAGTATGTCTCTCTCTCCCTCTCTCTCTCTCTCTAAAAGCAAAACTTAGACTATCTGCATCAATTTTTTTTTTTTTTTGTGCAATTGCAGTGGATACATGTCTCCAGAGTATGCAATGGAAGGGTTATATTCTATAAAATCAGATGTTTTTAGCTATGGTGTCTTAACACTAGAGATAATCAGCGGCAAGAAAAACAATTATCATCACATTGGAAGTCTCAGGCTAAATTTGATTGGACATGTAAGCAAAATATATATATTATCACACTTTATTACGATTCAGTCATGAATTGTTAGAATATAAATTAAATGATTAAATTCATCTCTTCTTATTAGCTTAAACTTTTGGAATAAGTAGTGATTTAACATGAACTTCACCCCAAGTGGTAATTACTCTAAGATAATACTCTTCAATTTTTGCAGGTATGGGACTTATGGATGGAAGGGAAAGCCATGGATATAGTCGATTCATTATTGGGTCAGGAATATCCTGCTCAAGAAGTTCTGAAATGTATTCAAATTGGGCTCTTATGTGTGCAAGAACAAGCCACAGATCGGCCAAGCATGCTTGAAATTCTCTTCATGCTTGGAAATGAAGCGACTGTTCCATCTCCTAACAAGCCAGCATTTATCAACAGACCCACAAATTCTGGTCAAGATTCCTCAGGTTCTAAAGGAACATATGCTTCTCTAAATGAGATGACCATCACCATGCCTGAAGGTCGTTGAACACTTGTTGCAATTTGCTCTCATCAGTCGAACTATTTGATCTCCATATTTTAAAATTTTATAAGTTGGTCTGTAAAATTAAGGAAAATTTCACTTCAACCCCTTAATGTTTGAGGGGATTTTCAATTTTTCCTTCAATGTTAAAAAATTTGCAATATACCATTTCAATGTTTGCAAAAATTTTCAATTCAATAATTCTATTAGCTTTTGCCGTCTGAACTAATGGAAATTAGATTTTTTTATTGTTCACCATTTTTTTAAAATAAAAAAAATGATATTTTAGAAAATAAAGAGTTTAGTTGAGGGTAATTTAGAGATATAAACAGTGAAAATTGTAATTTTTGTCAGATGGAGATAGTAGAAGTTAACGGATGGGTTGAATTGAAAATTTTTTACAACTTCGATGGGGTACATTGCAAATTTTTTAATATTGGAGGCGACATTAAAAAACAGTTCAAACATTGTGGGGGCCGGGCAAAATGTAATTTTCCTGTAAAATTATAAATGCATGTGAAGTAAAATGTGCTTCTAAGATCTATCCTTGAGGATAATAATAGTTAAATACTCATCATGAAAGGATATGGTTATTTTTCAGGAAGAAAATTTAAAGATATGAAAATTGGGTGGTGCAGATTGCCCACGACTTCATGGAGACGTTTGGGAGGAGAAAGAATGCTTCAAGAGAGGGTACTTGCAATTCTACAAGTACCCAAGAGTTTGCTCGACTCTTTCTTGAGAGTCGTTCTAATGAAATTGCAATAAGTTTTTCGCTCGAGTCTTGCTTGAGCGAGGTGCTACGGGAGAAAAATGGAGAGTTCACTAGATGGAATTCGCTCTACCTTTGCTCGAGCAAACTTGTGATCAGGGACGGAGCTACGTTTGGCTTTGGGGGTCTATGGCACCCCCAAACTTTTTTAAAATACTCACAAAAATACTATTTTTGATACTCTGGCAACCCCTAAGACTGGTTTCTACTCTCAAATCAAATTGCTTTCTACTACGCTAACAACCCCTAGGACAGGTTTCTACTCTTTATGTCAGATTGCTTTCTTCTACCTTCGAAAAAAGATGGCTTTTTACTCTTATATCATTTTTTTAATTTTAAACTAAGGGGAAAATACACTTTACCCCTCCCCCCCCGGCGGCCTCTCTCAAAGTTTGGACTGTTTTTCAATATTGCTTCCAATGTTTAAAAATTTGCAATGTACCCCATCGAAGTTTAAAAAAATTGCAATTCAACCAATCTGTTAATCCCTTCCGTCTAATCTGACGAAAATGGTCATTTTCACTGTTTACTTCACCAAACTTTTCCTCAATTAAACTCTTTACTTCCAAAAATATCAATTTTTTTTTAAAAAAAAAAATGAAAGAAAAACTGAATCGAAAAAATGAAAATAAAAAGGTGGCCATAGCCACCCTCATTTGGCCACAGAGCCACCCCCAACTAGCCAAAATGGGGGTGGCAGGCCACTCCTAAATTCGTCATGTAAATCTCATGCAATAAGAACAAATGTCACATGTTTTGTTAATTTTATTAAAAGTGCATATGAGAATACATCTCTAATGACAAATGACAGTTATGTCACATACTTTGTTAATTTTATTTAAAATGCATATGAGTACATGCTCTAAAGACATACACTTGGTTTTTTTTTTTTTTTTATTCAAAAAAGGTAGGCAGAGGAGTGTGCCTGCTTGGAACCACATATAAGAGACCTAAATGGTGAGAACCGCATTCCCTTTCCCCTGTTGTCCCCCTGGTTTCTTGATTAGAAAAAAAAAAAAAATGGTGAGAACCGCAGACGCTCTTTCAAGTCCAACTTAGCCATAGTCTAACGTAGCTCTATCATGATATCAATAGGACCCAAGACCATTAATACTAATAGGATTAATGATTCGCATTTTAAGAGTTGATGCCCAACCAATTTAAAGATTTCCTTTGAGGCTACAAAACCACCGTCCATCACTGATGGCCGGTTTGAGACATATGCCAATTTACTAGTTTAATATTTTAAGAATTTCTTCAAACCCAAATTTAGGCAAAAACTTCGTCGGTCAGTATCTACTCAAGAAGTTTTGAGATGAACAAAAGTTTGGCTCTAGTTGTGCAAGGACATGCGACAAGTAGACCAATCTGTTAACAAGCCTGCATTTACGTTGTACAGATTATCTATAGTAGTAGCACGGATTCCTTGAACAATGGAAGAGCATGCAATGGCTTATGTTCATTTTTATTTAAAATAACTAATCAAAAGTTATTTCTTTTTTTATTATTATTATTTTTTATTTTAGCTATTAGCTTTTTTATTCTGTATCTATATTATTTAAATATTTTCTTTATTTCTTTTATAAGGATCTTTTTTTTTTTTCTAATGGTCGTATTTGCGAACAATCACATTTTTCAACAGTCGTATTGCACTCCCAAATCCTCTCTAATTTTCATCCACCTAAACCCAAATTACAAAATGCTCAAACTTGCTTAAGCATATTCATATATACTACACTTACAAGCACAAACTGCAGAAGTTTTGTCTGTATAGTATTATATATAGAGGCACAAACTCTAGCATCAAGCTCAAATTGAATAACTAGAACATTCTTAGTAATTTAATAGATTGAATTTTAGATAAAGATATTATCGCATGGGACTTGGAGTCAACACAAAATCTCGGACATCATCCCTGCCTTAAGATTTGAAAAGCAAAACATGAGGAACAACAATCTTTTCCATTTTAAATGAAATTAATGAATAATATCTATTTTATAATTAGGATTTAAAGTAATTGGTATATTTAACTAATAACGATGTACATAATTCTACATTATTTAAAAAATTTTAAAAACGTGTTAACATTGGCTTTATATATACAATTAAAATTTTGACCATAAAATAAATGCTATCAATTAAGTTCGTTTAAAATGGGGAGGATCCTATTCCTATATTTGAGACAATGTTTGGTAATTTTAAAAGTTCGACAATAGCGTCCAGTGTGGGGTGGACCATTTCCAAGGGAGGATAGAGCTGGGCAAATATTAATGAGCTGCCAATTTCCACCTCGACCTCAACTACCCACTTGAATTTTGGTATATGTTTGTCGCAAAAGGATTAGGATCCTCTCAATTTCATTTGAAATGGAGAGGATCCAGTTAGTATAAATTGAGGGGTAAAATTGTCAAAAAAAAAATTGAAATGACAATTATACTCCTCAATTTACACTAATTAAATTCTATCTATTTCATTTGAAATGGAGAGAATTCTTTTTCTTCACAAGAAGGCACTTATAATGAAACATACTGGATGTCCTTCATTTGCAATCCTACGGTGTAGATGAAAATTTGGGTTATTCAAGTTTATAGAGATAATGAATGTAAAACTAGAAATATAAATACTAAGGGTCTGTTTGGGATTGCGTTGGGAAATAGAGCTTTAATGTCAAAAAGAGCTTTTTGGCAAAAGCTTCATTTTTAAGTTTTTTCCAAAAGTGCGTTTGAACCATTTTTAGAATAAAAAGTCAAAGAAGTACTTTTGAAATTTTTTACCAAACAGGCCAGCTTTTTGTTTGACACAACTTTTTAGGTACTAAAAGTACTTTTTAAGCTCTCTAACGCAATCCCAAACAGGCCTTAAATCTAGGTGAACGAGAGTAGCACGGTTGGAGCCAAGAGAGGGCTGGGGGATGTAACCCCCAAAATTCTAGAAAGTTTTAGATGTTGAGATTTGTTTTTTTTTTTTTTCTTTCTTTCTTTAGTTTTGCCTATCCCAAACTTAAAATCTTAGTTAGGTATGAGATTTGATCACAGCGGATGAGAGATATATGGGATTAAGGATTCTAATTATATCCTTTAAATTAGGCATAATTATAATTAATATTACTAAGTTACACAACATTCTCATATTTATATCCCAATAGATATGAATGTGCCACGTAAACAAGAATACTAAAGAATATTACTTGATAATACTGAATAGCATTTTTCTATTACTAAACTCTTATATGGGAATAAAGATTCTTATATATATCGGTTACAAAAAATGAATACTTATTAGCTAGGACAGTCAAGATTGTTTTTAGCTATGGTGTTCTTAACACTAGAGATAATCAGCGGCAAGAAAAACAATTATCATCACATTGGAAGTCTCAGGCTAAATTTGATTGGGACATGTAAGCAAAATATATATATTATCACACTTTATTACGATTCAGTCATGAATTGTTAGAATATAAATTAAATGATTAAATTCATCTCTTCTTATTAGCTTAAACTTTTGGAATAAGTAGTGATTTACAATGAACTTCACCAAGTGGTAATTACTCTAAGATAATACTCTTCAATTTTTGCAGGTATGGGCTTATGGATGGAAGGGAAAGCCATGGATATAGTCGATTCATTATTGGGTCAGGAATATCCTGCTCAAGAAGTTCTGAAATGTATTCAAATTGGGCTCTTATGTGTGCAAGAACAAGCCACAGATCGGCCAAGCATCGCTTGAAATTCTCTTCATGCTTGGAAATGAAGCGAGCTGTTCCATCTCCTAACAAGCCAGCATTTATCAACAGACCCACAAATTCCTGGTCAAGATTCCTCAGGTTCTAAAGGAAACATATGCTTCTCTAAATGAGATGACCATCACCATGCCTGAAGGTCGTTGAACACTTGTTGCAATTTGCTCTCATCAGTCGAACTATTTGATCTCCATATTTTAAAATTTTATAAGTTGGTCTGTAAAATTAAGGAAAATTTCACTTCAACCCCTTAATGTTTTGAGGGGATTTTCAATTTTCCTTCAATGTTAAAAAATTTGCAATATACCATTTCAATGTTTGCAAAAATTTTCAATTCAATAATTCTATTAGCTTTTGCCGTCTGAACTAATGGAAATTAGATTTTTTTATTGTTCACCATTTTTTTAAAATAAAAAAAATGATATTTTAGAAATAAAGAGTTTAGTTGAGGGTAATTTAGAGATATAAACAGTGAAAAATTGTAATTTTTGTCAGATGGAGATAGTAGAAGTTAACGGATGGGTTGAATTGAAAATTTTTTACAACTTCGATGGGGTACATTGCAAATTTTTTAATATTGGAGGCGACATTAAAAAACAGTTCAAACATTGTGGGGGCCGGGCAAAATGTAATTTTCTTGTAAAATTATAAATGCATGTGAAGTAAAATGTGCTTCTAAGATCTATCCTTGAGGATAATAATAGTTAAATACATCATCATGAAAGGATATGGTTATTTTTCAGGAAGAAAATTTAAAGATATGAAAATTGGGTGGTGCAGATTGCCCACGACTTCATGGAGACGTTTGGGAGGAGAAAGAATGCTTCAAGAGAGGGTACTTGCAATTCTACAAGTACCCAAGAGTTTGCTCGACTCTTTCTTGAGAGTCGTTCTAATGAAATTGCAATAAGTTTTTCGCTCGAGTCTGGCTTGAGCGAGTGCTACGGGAAAAAAATGGAGAGTTCACTAGATGGAATTCGCTCTACCTTTGCTCGAGCAAACTTGTGATCAGGGACGGAGCTAACGTTTGGCTTGGGGTCTATGGCACCCCCAAACTTTTTTAAAATACTCACAAAAATACTATTTTTGATACTCTGGCAACCCTAAAGACTGGTTTCTACTCTCAAATCAAATTGCTTTCTACTACGCTAACAACCCTAGGACAGGTTTCTACTCCTTTATGTCAGATTGCTTTCTTCTACCTTCGAAAAAAGATGGCTTTTTACTCTTATATCATTTTTTTAATTTAAACTAAGGGGAAATACACTTTAACCCCTCCCCCCGCCCGCGGCCTCCTCTCAAAGTTTGGACTGTTTTTCAATATTGCTTCCAATGTTTAAAAATTTGCAATGTACCCCATCGAAGTTTAAAAAAATTGCAATTCAACCAATCTGTTAATCCCTTCCGTCTAATCTGCCGAAAATGGTCATTTTCACTGTTTACTTCACCAAACTTTTCTCAATTAAACTCTTTACTTCCAAAAATATCAATTTTTTTTTAAAAAAAAAATGAAAGAAAAACTGAATCGAAAAAATGAAATAAAAAGGTGGCCATAGCCACCCTCATTTGGCCACAGAGCCACCCCAACTAGCCAAAATGGGGTGGCAGGCCACTCCTAAATTCGTCATGTAAATCTCATGCAATAAGAACAAATTTCACATGTTTGTTAATTTTATTAAAAGTGCATATGAGAATACATTCATTTATTAATTGAACCACTAAGATTACACAAGACACAAGCCAACAAACAAACCAGAACCAAAGTTCTCAGTCAAGCGATACTCTTCTGCTCGAAACCTTGTAAAAAATGATACTTGGTAGCATTCCCAGCACATGTCATTTTTTTCTCTTTGATCGCAGTTGAATAAGCTTTATATATAATTGCATAAAAGTTATACAACCATCATTTGTAACCATGTATGTGCTTGCATGAATACTGGACAGGGAGCGGAAGATGACTCGCATTCTATAATGATGTTACTGCTAGTTCACCATCCTTTCAAGATTCAGCCAAGCTTGATGAAACTCGAAGAAAACTAGATGTACAATTTTTCGATCTAAACATAATAATTGCTGCCACAGACAATTTCTCCCCAGCTAAAAGGCTTGGACAAGGTGGTTTTGGCCCGGTCTATAAGGTAAGTTTCTTCCCGTTAGACATGATAAATTAAGGGCTCGTCTGGGTGTGTGAATTTTTTTTGTATTGTTTTTAAAATTTGTTAAAATTGAATAGTTTAGAGAATAGAAATCATCCAAAACACCACTTATACAAAAAATTTAAGTAAATAGAAAATAGTAAATTTAATCATTTAATTACTACTTGAACATGCAGCTAGAACGTACAATATTTGATGAGGGATTCAAATGGTTTACATGTATGGCTATATATATATCAGGTAATACATGTTAATTGGCATAAGTCCCCATTATAATTACATGGTGAACTAGCCAACGGACAGGAAATAGCGATGAAAACACTCTCAAGAAGTTCAAAACAGGGCACAGAAGAATTTAAGAGCGAACTTAAGCTGGTAGCAAAACTCCAACATTGAAATCTTGTGAGGCTTTTTGGTTGTTGCATTCACAAAGAAGAGAAGATGTTGATCTATGAATACATGCCAAACAAAAGCCTAGACTATTTCATCTTCGGTATGTATGTGTTCTCTTCAATCACCATTCATTTTCAACTATAAAACATCATAGAGCAAAATTTGATATTTTAGCATGTATGTACTATTTTCACTATGTATAATTAATGCTTTGATTCAGACAAAATAAGAAGGAAATTGATAGATTAGAGAAAGCGATTTGAAATCATTTTTAGAATTGTTCAAGGAGTCTTATATCTTCACCAAGATTCAAGGATAAAAATCATCCATAGAGATCTAAAAGCAAGTAACGTATTACTGGACGCGGCAATGAATCCAAAAATTTCAGATTTTAGATTGGCTAAAATGTTTAGTGATGATCAAAATGAAGCAAATATAAAAAAAGTTGTTGGCACATAGTATGTCTCTCTCTAGATCTCTCTCTAAAAGCAAAACTTAGATGAGCATCATTTTTTTTAATTTTTTGTGCAATTGCAATGGATACATGTCTCCAGAGTATGCAATGGGAGGGTTCTATTCTATAAAAATAGATGTCTTTAGCTATGGCATCTTGACACTAATCAGTGGCAAGAGAAGCAATTATCATCACATTGGAAGTTCCTCCCTAAATTTGATTGGACATGTAAGCAAAAAAAAATTTATCTATATATTATCGTTCAATTTTTGCAGGTATGGACGATCTATGGATGGAAGGAAAGCCATGGACTATAGTCCGATTCATTATTGACCAAGGATATCCTGCTCAAGAAGTTCTGAGATGTTGGGCTCTTATGTGTGCAAGAACAAGTTACAGATCGGCCAACCATGCTTGAAATTGTCTTCATGCTTGAAAATGAAGCAACTGTTCCATCTCCTAAAAGGCCCGCATTTATCAACAAACCCATAAATTCTGGTCAAGATTCCTTAGGTTCTAAAGGAACCCCTACTTCTCTAAATGAGATGACTATCACCATGCCTGAAGGTCGTTGAACACTTGTTGTAGTCTGCTCTCATCAATTGAACTGTTTGAGCTCCAGATTTTAAAATTTTATCTGGTCTGTGAAATTATAAATGTCGAGTAAAAAAGTGCTTCTAAGTTCTATCTTTGAGGATATAAATAGTTAAATACATCGTCCTGAAAGGATATGGTTATTTTTCAAGAAGAGAATTCAAGGATATGAAAATTAATTGGGTGGTGCAAATTGCCCACAGCTTCATGGAGAAGTTTGAGAGGAGAAAGAACACTTGAAGAGAGGGTACTTGCAATTCTACAAGTACCCAAGAGTTCGCTCGACTCTTTCTTAAGAGTCCTTCTAACTAAATTGCAATAAGTTTTTTGCTCGAGTCTTGCTTAATATCCATGGTTGCTTGAGCAAGGTGCTACGGGAGAAAAATAGAGAGTTCATTCGATGGAATTCACTCTACCTTCGCTCAAGCAAACTTGTGATCAAGGCCGAAGTTATGTTTGGCTTTGACACTCCCAATTTTTTTTAAAATACTCACAAAAATACTACTTTTGATACTCTGGCAACCCCTAAGACTAGTTTCTACTATCAAATTAGATTGCTTTCTACTACTCTTAACAACACCTAGGACAGGTTTCTACTCTTTATGTCATATTGCTTTTTACTACCTTCGAAAAAAGATGGCTTTCTACTCTTATATCAATTTTTATTTTTTTTTAATTTTAAACTAAGGGGAAAATACACTTTACCCCTCAAGTTTGAGCTGTTTTTCAATGTTACCTCAAATGTTTAAAAGTTTGCAATGTACCTCATCGAGGTTTAAAAAATTTGCAATTCGAACAATCTATTAGTCTCTTCGGTATAACCTGACGAAAATTGTCATTTTTAATGTTTACTTCCCTAAATTACCCTCAATTAAACTCTTTATTTTCAAAAATATCCCTTAAAAAATTGAATCTAAAAAAAAAATGGCCCCCCAAATTGCCCATGTAAATCTCGTGCTATAAGAACAAATGTCACATGTTCTGTTAATTTTATTCAAAGTACATATGAGAATACATTTCTAATGACAAAATGACAGTTATGCCACATACGTTGTTAATTTTATTAAAAATGCATATGAGTGCATGCTCTAAAGACATATGCTTGGTTTTTTTTTTTTTTTATTCTATTCCAAAAAGGCAGGCGAGCGAGCTTGCCTGCAGGGAACCATACTTTAGGGGCCTAAATGGTGGGAATCACAGAGGCTTTTTTAAGTCCGACTGAGCCATAATTTGACCCAATTCTATTATGGCATCAATAGGACCCAAGATAGTTAATACTAATAAGATTGATTCACATTTTGGAAGTTGAACTCTCACCCTAATACATGCCCAACCACTTTAAGATTTATTTGAGACTACAAAACCACCTTCCATCAATTATGGTTGAGACATGTGCCAGTTTATTTTTTAAATATTTTAAGAATTTCTTCAAACCCAAATTTAGGCAAAAACTTTGTTGGTCAGTACCTACTCAAGAAGTTTTGAGATGAACAAAAGTCTGGCTCTAGTTGTGCAAGGACATGCGACAAGTAGACCAATCTGTCAATCATGCTGAGAAACGAAAGCAACTCTTCTCCTAACAAGCCTGCATTTACGCTGTAGCACGGATTCGTTGAACAATGGAAGAGCATCCAATGGCTTATGTACATTTTTATTTAAAATAACTAATCAAAAGTTATTTTTTTAATTTTAGCTATTGACTTTTCAAATGTATTCTACATTTGTTTATTTATTTTTTATCTACACTATTTAACTATTTTTGCTTTATTTCTTTTATAAGGATCATATTTTTTTTTTAATGGTCGTATTTGCTAGCGATTACATTTTTCAACAGTTGTATTGCACTCTCAAATCGGCTCTAGCATCAAGCTCAAATTGAATAACTACAACATTCTTAGTAATTTAATAGATTGAATTTTAGATAAAGATATTATTGCATGGGACTTGGAGTCGACACAAAATCTCGGACATCATCCCTGCCTTAAGATTTGAAAAGCCAAACGCGAGGGACAACAATCTTCTCCATTTCAAATGCAATTAATGAATAACATATATTTTATAATTAGAATTTAAAGTAATTAGTATATCTAAGGGTGTACATGATTTTACATTATTTTAAAAGGCGTATTAACATTGACTTCATATACACAATTAGATGTAACAACTAAAAATTCTGACCATGCAATGAATGCTATCAAGTTCGTTTAAAATGGGAAGGATCCTATTCCTATATTTGAGAGTGTTGGTAGTTTTAAAAGTTCAACATTCACGTCTATTGTTTGTGTGGTATGTTAGTTCACTAGAATTTAATTGGTTGAAATGTGTAAACACCTATTTTCACCTTACACGGTGGCCATTTTTTGGAATATATAGTGTTATGTTTTGGGGTCATATGGAAATTGTCAATAAGCTCACTCCAAAAAATATCCATGCTTAGTGTTGCTACGAATACTATTAACTATATTATTTTCCAACTTAATTATGATTTCTTGACTATACATACTCTTATTTTTTTTTGAATAAGATAATTCCTTTATGGAATTTCTCATTCATGAATCTCAAATACCTATAACAATATTGCGTCTTATATTGATATTGAGGGTATATTTATCACATGATTCATGTTTAAGGGAGTGCTTAATTTTTTATATATCCAAATCGATTTAAAATGATATTGTATAACGGTGCTAACTTATGCCTAGTGCCCCATTAAGGTCAGCAGGATATTTTGCGTATCTTTCTACCGTAGCATAAATGTGTGTTAACTTGCTATACATAGCCCAGTGAATCATATTATATGGTGTCTGTAGTATTTCTCTACACTATTTGAGCTGAGCAAATTTAGGTGTCTTCCAATTATTCATCAGTATAATTAGATTTATTAAATGTTTACTTACGCTTATAAGCACCATCTCCTTCCAGATAAAATGTTTGAAGGAATCTATATCTGATTTAGCTGAAATAGCAGTATGCGGGAAAGCTGCCCCAATCTTGTCTCTCGTGTGGCGGCATTTCCGAGGTGATTCCGCAGAGCATTATTTACTAGTATTAGAGCTAGTTAGTCATTATTATCGCACCTTATATATGCCTTTAATTTCCCTTGCCCATTATCAGAGATAGTCAACCGCTAGACGTTATATAGGTTTTGGTTGTGATCTCTGTATTTTAATTTGATAGGTGCTTTCTAGTAGTGATGGCTCTTCATTTGACAATTTTTGGATCCTTTGTTCCTCTATTTTTCATTCGTTATCGAGTCAAGATCTTATTCATATATGTCGTTCTGTATGATCTTCTACGGAACTCCGTGCACCACATATAAATTATGGTGTAATATGGGGAATTTATAATTCTCCTCCATTTGGAGACGACAGTAGTATAGCTAACATCCATGAGATTCATTCCATTGTACATATCTATCTAAATTTATTAAATTCGATTCAATTTATACTTATGTCATTATTGTTAAACATTATCCTTTTCCAACATGTATTATAATAAATTTCATGTGTCATCAGTTATCTTGTTGTGACCTTGTTCTGGATGATCTATTGCTCATCACATTTCCCTACAGATTGTACTCATTTAACTGATATAGACAGGAGCGCTGTGTTTCGGCAATATAATTCTTGTGGTAGGCGGTTGCTTGTATCACATTCTATAGTGTTAAAAGAGCGAAAAAGAATACAAATTACCTGCGTCTCGCTTCACAAACATCTTTTCAGTACAGATTGTGTCATGGTCTCTTGGTGCCAATTGAGAGCTATACTGATGATGGCAATCTTATCTCAAGAGAAACATCCTGTTCTTAGCTTATGCATTTTTTTGTATTACTTGTGTCAGTTGAATTGTGTCTTAATAAATTTTTTGCCTTAAGATTTAATCAGTCATCATCACTGTATCTTGACCTGAGCTGATATATGACACAGGTGGTGGTTGCTTCATTTACTAAGAGACTCGTTGTTTGATTCTCTATTCAAAAGTGGTATATGTACGCACGTGGATTCATTGACTACATAAAATCTCGCAGGTGCGGACTTTTGGTAGTTGTGTTGATGGTTGATTCGCGCATTTCATGATCTAAGGGGCATTCTTTGCATGAAAAGTGATCTACTTAGACTGCAATTTGGAAATCACCTATCTCTCTTGATGTGTGAATTATTGTTTTTGCAATCAGTGAGCTTTAGGTTTCCTACCATCTGGTATCTTGATTCTTAATGCTCCTCCACATTTTTGCATCCTGCTGTTTGGGAATCGTAATAATCTCAGAGTATTTGGGACTATTGATCTAGTTGGCGTAAGTGTAGCCATGCATAAGTCTTCTCCGGTGTAGATTTTCTACAAGAGAACCATTCACCATATACATTACCATCTCTATCTTGCATCCTCTGTGCTATTTCTTATTATAATTTAAAAGCTCTCGCGATGGATACTTACGTTCAAGCAGGAAGTCATCGTTGAAACTTATCTACTTATGTTGCTGTTTATATCTGTTGGTTCAACGATCAGACATCTGTTCTGTTGTGATTATTGATTAGATAGTTGTGCCACTTCCGCATTGTGTAGCATTATAATATAATATTGGTTATTTCGATAACTGAGGAATGTCTCATAAATTGAATGAGTTTTGTATAAATATAATATAGTAGGACGGGAAGGTTGAATTTATTGTTCCTAGAGGCGCGAGAGATATTTATTTTACATTCTTTTTGTGGTGATAACCGGTATAATTTATTTATTATTTTCATAGGGATATTTTTAATAGGATTACGATTAAATTTTGCTTACTGTTTTATTCTTGATCTATTTAATGGGAATACCACACACTAAAGGATTCTAGTAGATCTTTAATGCATAAGTCGTATATATAGATATTGATATGAAAAAACTGTTATGCTCAACAGTTATCAGATTCTATACTGATCATTTCTTCTATAAGCATCATTTGAATTTGATCATATGCGTGTAAACACATTCAATAATTCACGATCTTGTTATATATGTTATTTTTTTTTTTCAAAATAAACATATACATAAATATTTTAGATCCAAAGAGAAGTGTTATTACTTGCAAATGCTGAATAAGCTGTATTTATCTTAAACATTAATAAGATAATATACGAGTAATTATATAAGTCCTGATTTATAAAATGGCATAAGATAATTTAAGTAATCCTTATATACACATAAAATATCATCACTACCCTACTTGAGGAGGGGCTGGGAGGTGTGTGGGGGCGTGGGGGAGTGGAGTATCAAATCTCATAACTACTAAATCACAGGGAGTCGGGATTAAACATCTAAGTTGATTTCTTGAGGAAGTGCGAAATACTAAAATTAGAAAAGAGAGAAGTGGTGTGTGAAGGATAGGTGAATGAAAATTATTATAATATTTTTATGTAGTAGTGCTTGGATATCTGAATCCTTTAATCATCTAGTAACTCTAGGTGCGCGAGGAGGTGGGATTAACATCTTAAGATTTATATAGGGATATGGCAAATACATTAAAGAGTAGAATATGTAAATTATTGGGAGGGGTAGGAATCGAAAGATAATATCATATATAAGATGCGATGTGTATGTTGTGTATACGTAGTTGAATTGTTGTACTTATGATATATGTAGTCGTTTCTGTCTGTATAGATTATTATTAAATCAGAAGCGTTAGATTGGATGAATCAGTTAGTGGGCTAAATGAACTTTTAAGAACAATATAAATATACTACAATCGATAATATTATAGTAAACCAACACTCTCTACAAATTTTGGAGTACAGCCCAGCCCTCACTTGGCTCCCGCCGGCTACTACCGTGTTAACCTAAAATTGCTTTATATGATATATAATATATATATATACTTTATGTTTTCTACATTCATATATATACAACTATAAAATATTACATCTTAATGTGGATTATTAGTAATCAGATAAGGATTTTTAGATAGCAGGATGTAAAAGGACCATCACAGTTACATATAGTTATATACTTAGTCTATACATTTCCATAGTGTGTTTCACTTAAAATAGCATGCTCTATCTTGCGATGAGAGTCATTTATATACCAAAAAATAGGTTGTAAGAGTGGTGTTAGATATGGGAGAGATGTGAGGGTTGACGGCTCACTGTTATTGTATATTTTGTTCTAGCTACTATCCTCTCCAACGAAATGGTCCACCACACAT
>FXXK01002905.1:9127-24009 GCA_900184695.1 Betula pendula
GAAACCTATCTCCGATGTTACGCAGGCTCTAAACCTAAAGATTGGAGCTTCTAGCTCCCTATGGCGGAATGGTGGTATAATACAAACCACCATTCCTCCACGGGGTTTACTCCATTTGAAGCAGTCTACAGTTATCCCCCACCCTCCCTACTGTCCTACGTCCCTGGCACATCCGCTAATTTGGCTGTTGACACTCAGCTCACAGATCGGACTACAATCATCAACCTATTGAAGGAACACCTCCAGCAAGCACAAAATCGAATGAAAGTTCAAGCTGATAAGAAGCAAATAGAGAGAGACTTTCAAGAGGGGGACTGGGTTTACCTCCGCCTGCAGCCCTATCAACAGAAATCAGTCGCCATGCGCCAGAATTTGAAACTTTCTCCAAGGTTTTTTGGCCCTTTTCAGATTCTCAGCAAGATCGGCTCTGTTGCTTAGAAATTGGCTTTACTCCTTGAGGCGCGAATCCATCCGGTCTTCCATGTCTCCTGTTTGAAGAAGAAGCTGGGTTAGCACTCTATCCCCCTACCGACCTTACCCCCTATCGATCAGAACGGTGAGATTTGCCTGGAGCCAGAGATGATCATGGATCGTCGTTTGGTCAAGAAGAATGGCCGTGCTCAAACAGAGGTGCTCACACGCTGGAAGGGCGCTCCTATGGAGGATGATAGTTAGGAAAGCCTCTGGAAATTGCAAGCCCAATATCCCCACCTTGTGGGCAAGGTGCTTTGAAGGGGGGGACATTGTTATGGGCATGGTGTGAAGGCATGGTATAACTCAGAGAATGGCTTGGCTCAGTGGTTGAACGGAGAAGAAGGAAGGAGATGGGGGTATTCAACTCAAAAGCAATTAGTCAACTAAAGCTGCTGTTTGCTGTGCACGTGCCTAAGACTACAAGCTTCTGTTGGAAGGCTCTAGAACCTTAGGCAGCTGGCATCCACTTTAATTTCCTTTGCGTTTTGTATTATTTTCCTTGCGTTTAGTAAGTTGCGTTTCCTTTGTAAGCTGCTGCGTTTTAGTTGGACAGCTGGGTAGTATAAACAGCTGCAATTCTGTTAGAATACTCTAACAGAATTGAGTCTATAACACTGGGCACCAACGAGTAGGAAATTAGAATTTGGATAATCATTTTACTGAGTTTTCTGAAATTGAGAGCATCTCGAACTGCTCCTTATCATTACAATATATTTCAGTATTTCTTCATACATTTCATCTACATCCATACTCATATTACCATAAAAATCAACCCAAAAACAGAGAGTTCAAGAGAGTCCATTACAGGCTCTTGTGTGTAGTGAATTCTTACAAACTATTCGAGCTTTGGGTTGGTTAATTGTTGGGTAAAAACTTCAATTTTGCCAATTGTTGAAGTATGGGCATAAACCCCCAATTTTTGTAGTTTTAATTAATCTGAGGCTTTTAGGGTTTAAATACAAAGTTTGTCAATTAGTTGGGTTAATCGCATTTAGAGTATCAATTAGCCCTAAGTTTTTATGGGATTCATGGATGGTTATTGTTTATTGTATTTGGGTCCTAGTGTGGAGTATTAGAGTTAGAGTCGTATTATAGATGTATGTTTGATGAAATTGGGCAATGTATAATTTTAGCTGTGCTTGAGTTGGAGGGATTCCTTCTCAAATGTCGCGGATTGATAAGTATAATTTCTTATTGAGGATGATACTACATTTAAATACTTAAAGGATTTAAATGTCTTATAAATGAAATGCTTCTTGAAAATATAATGGATTTGAAGTGTTTTTAAATGTGTGGTAATTATATGTGAAATTTGAGTCGAAAATTTTATGAGATAACATGGCTATATTCTAATTTGATGGATTTTCTTGTGTTATGAATTATGTTATGAAATGTGTTAAGAAAATGAGGTCGAACATGGTATGATTGTGAAAACAAAGAGTGGATACTTTTGATAAATTGACATGATTGTTACGTATGAATGTTGAAATGTAAATAAACTGTCAATGCATGATGAGATTGTGATAAGAAAAGATGACGAACCAAGAACACAAACAACGAGTTAAGACAACAAAAACAAGAATAAGAGACTAATGTATTGGAAATATGGGCCACAATGTTGTTAACTTAATAATAATATTGGGACTACAGACCCCAAATCTGGGGAGTATGACCCCAGTGTTGTAATAAAAGAGAGAATGTTAATCATGGGGAGTATGGGCCCCATCAGCAGTAAATGCAGAGGAGCACGAGCCTCTGGTAAGCGAGGGAGTACATGCCCTTATGAGAGGTTAGGAAAGAAAGAAAGAAAAAAAAAAGAAAGAAAGAAACAAAACAAGTAAGAATGAAAGCATTGCATATGTTTTGTGTTGATGATTATAAAATGTATTTCATGAGATATAGATTGTTGTTTATGAACTAATTTTTGCTTAGATATGCTCATATGATTGTGTTTCACTTGAGGTTGTGGAATGCATATAATATGTGTATAGCTGAGTTATATAATATATTGAGATTATGTTATAACTTCGATGGGTTTATATGTGCATGTTTCTCATCGAGATTCAAAATATGCATATATTCTTGCAACTAAGGTAATATGTGGAAAGACTTATTTCTGTACAAAGTTTACCTTATTAGCTATGGTTTACTTTGATAAAACATAAAACCTGTCATAACTATTATTGTAAACTAACAATAGAAACTTAAACATGCTTATTATTTAAAGTTAGTAATTTCTTATACTACTGAAAAATGCAGACTCACATATCCGCCTATGTTATTGTGGTTAACCCCGCAATCGTATAGACACTGTTGATGCAAGTAATGAGGTAGAAGAAGAGGAGGACCCGGTAGCCTTGTACCTAGGCTATTATGGATGAGGCCATTGCGTGCCTTGGCTTTGTTTGACTAATCTTTTAGTCATCATTTTGTCTACATCGTTTTTGTAGCATATACACACTTATGATGTATTTTTGGGATTGTGTCGCATGTGGCATTTGTGTTTAGACAGTGTTTTATTTTGTACTGATACAATGTAAATCTTTAACGAGATAGATGTCTTTTGTCAACTCTGATTTTGTTATGTAGATTGTGAGATGATAGAAAAAAAATAGATATATATATATATATTCCACTGCGAGATTCATAATTTCTAATGTGATGATGAGATATATTTATGTTACAGGTTTAGCCAGATTGATTTGGCTATGTTGATGGCAGATTTTACAAGTTTAATTAGAGCTATTTGGCTTTAATGATTGCAGGTTTAGCGTAAGGTGCTGCTACCCACGCATACAGTTATATTATATGGTATTAGTGCGACAGGGCGGTTCGTTACAAAACATATAAAATCAAGTAGGAAATTCATAGAACATCAAAAATTGAAATTGATAAACAAAACTTGAAATTAATTGGATTGGATTGACATGTTGTCCCCATGGTTGGCTACTATATTCATAGGGGTTACCCGAAGGCTACAAATGTTTCTTTTAGGAATATTAGCTACAATCTTGCTTATGGTTGGTGGTTGTTAGAATCATGCATTGGCACTACTGCACCTTTGAGATCAAACTTGTCCTCAAGGTTGAAAATTAGGGAACTGTTCGTGTGGAGAGCAGGTATCTTACAACACGGCATCATTCGGGAGTAAGTTGGTCAGTTGGACCAACAATTGAGTTTGGTCGCAACTGTTTGATACCCTAACAACTGTAGGGGTGTCACTTGGAGTGGGCCCTTGTCATCAAAAGTTTGCTAACTCGTGCATCCATAAATTAGTTCAGCCCATTACGTTTTTAAGACAGGAAACTGGGATGAACTGTAGAGTGTGAGGGTATCAATCAACC
Organism: Betula pendula; assembly: GCA_900184695.1. Taxonomy (NCBI): domain Eukaryota; kingdom Viridiplantae; phylum Streptophyta; class Magnoliopsida; order Fagales; family Betulaceae; genus Betula; species Betula pendula. The sequence continues at coordinate 12,946 of FXXK01002905.1, forward strand.
CAACGGCTAGCAATTCTCACTAAGGAAAAACAAATCAAATATATTTATGTCTGTATCATTGCTTCCCTTTTGTAAATCCAAAAATATTTGTATAAATACTCTATGAATGAATAAGAATGTAGTGCAGCAAAAGTTAAAGCAAAATACCTACATCTATATGGTATCAGAGTAGTAAGAAAATGACCTACGTCGTCCTTGCATCTGTTGCATCTTTGAAACATTTCATCAAACACCCTAGCCGCACCAAATGGCCTCAACCACAAACTCCACAGAAAATCCCCTTGTCAACCCCAACCCAACCACCCCATCACAGAACATCCCTAAGGCTTCTCTTTCCCACTTTGCACAATCTATCACCAAGTTTTTACAGATGGTGTCTGATCCATATTGAGAGTGCTCGATCACAATATAGGCTCAATCTATATCGAGAGCGCTCGATTGCAGTTCAGCAGTTCAGCGTTCGATCCATATCAAAAGCACTCGATCGCAGTTCAGCAATTCAACGCTCAATCCATTATAGATAGCGCTCGATCTCCTTCGGCTCAAGTAGTTAGATATTCAGTTGGATATGTTTTTATCTACGTGTACATTCAGTTAGATTATCTGGCACACGATTATCTATTCTGTTAGATTAGTTCATTTTCTTTTCTCGTATAAATACAGAATTGTAATTCTTTTCTCATTCAATGAAGTAATCTGAAAGTTTCTGCAGATCTTTTCTCTCAAACAATACTCTGTTTTTGTTCATGGTATAAGAGTAAGGTTCTCAGTTTATGTAGCCCCACCGTCACCTATTTTCATGTATTGGTTTGGATGTCCTCCCACTACACGTGAAGGAACGTGTTGGAAGTCACACATTACTAGTAAAACTAGTCCTTATGCTCCTTATAAAGTTGTAACATCTCTCACTCCTCAAGGCTTCTTTTGGAGTTGAGTTAGGTCTACATTTCACATATTATGTAAATTCTAATACTTAACAAGAGCAACTTCCTGGTTTGGCGTGGTCTCATCGAGCCCTTCCTCCAAGGCCACGATCTCCATGACTTCATAGATTAAACCAAAAAACCATCCCACCCACATCCTTCCACATCCATCGACAGGTCCATCACCATTTCCACCAACCTAGAAATCCCCCAATGGTTTCGCCAGGGCCAATAAATCTTGAGTATGCTCACGTCCACTATCTTTGACGAGTTGCTGCCAAAAGTGCTTGGATGATGAACAGCCTAAGAGCTCTGGAGTGCTTTTGAACGGACCTCACTTCTGCCTCCTGAGGTCACACTATAAGTCTTTAGTATTAGCTAGCTACTATGAAAGAGGGCAACTCCACCATCTCCTATTACTTCCATTGTCTCAAGCATACCGCTGCCGGTCAGCCCCTCAACAATTATGAGTTCACTTCATACCTCCTTGTTGGTCTGGGCTCATAATTTGACCCTTTGGTGACGTCAATGACCACCCATGTTGAGCCTCTCACCATGGATGATCTGCTTGGCCATTTGCTTGTCCATGAGATGCGTCTCGAACATCATCATCAATTTGACTCTCTGTTCCTTGCTGACAATGTTGCTACTCGTAGCCCACATCACCACCGTGGCCATCGTAGCTCCAACCACTCCAACAGTAACTTCAGATCACAGGGGCGTGGACACCACAATCACGCCCTTGCCCATGGTTTCGCGGGTAGACATATGGGTCACGTCCCTTTTACTAACTCCTCATGTGGGCCTTCAGGCTCAAATAGATTAAACTCAAACTTGGGTTAACAGCCCACATGTCAAGTTTGTTGAAAAATGGGCCATACAACCTTAGCCTGCTATCATTTGTTCGATCAAGCTTGTCAATCTGGCCTAAGTCTCACAGCTTATGTTGCTACCTCATTACAATCACAAGACCCAAATTGGTATCTCGACATCGATGATACTCACAACATCACCTCCGATCTCAATAATTTGAATCTCCAATCAGAGGAATATGATGGCCCTGATCAAATTCAAATGGGCAATGGTACTCACCTCGCCATCGAAGATACTAGCACCTTCAAACTTGCTCACTGCAAATTTTTTTTTTTTAACCAATGTTTTTACATAAGTTCAAAAATTTACATATGATAATGATGCTTTCATGGAATTTCAAACCCTCTTGGTTTTTTGTCAAGGATTGCACATCCAAGAGAATCTTGAGCAGCAACCCGAATAGAAATGGACTATACCATTGGTTCCCCTTTTGGTCAGCTGCACTACCAAGTGTTTTCTCCAATTAACATGCCTCTCCTATGGACTGCATGCACGTCTCGATCATCCTGCAATGTGGTGTTAGTACGACCGTATATCCAGTATGTTATGGTGCCTCGTGGCGGGGGTACCGGTATGTTACAGATTACCTATATAGGAATTTGGTATGTTTTATCAAAATTTACTGTATAAGGGTTAATGTACAAGTACAATGGCATGACCGATATGTTACGATACTTCGTGTGTCTGTATGTTCTAATATTATTGTGCCGGTATGTTACAGTACTTCATGTATCAGTATGTTACGAATCACTTGTAAAAAAAGGGTTCCGATATGGTAAGATAACCTTCATCGCATAATGGTTAATATACATGTATGATGATGTTATAGAATGTGAATATGATGTGATGAGATGTGGTTATGGTAGAAATGTAAATAGAATGTGCGAAGATGTTATGTTTTAGATTTAAATGGTTTTGTTTCCTCAAAATGAAATTATCATGAGTGAAGCCCTATTTTATAAAAACAACCACTTGGCATTCATGATCAAACATTTTTAAAACCTTTTGTGAAAATCTTCAAAAGGCCATGGTATCATGAGAAATCATTTTGAGCCTTTCTTAATGGCTTATTTTATGGGTTACTTCTATGTGATGTTTACTTACTAAATCGTGGACTTACGCAGTTGCTACCTTTCCACATATGAGACATTAATTTGTCTTACAATTTGGCAGGTACTAGATCAAGTTAGAGCTTAGAGTCTTTCATCTGCTGTAGGATGTGGAGTGAGAACCGTAGGCAATTTTATTGTATTTTAGTATTTATAAACTCTAGTGATGTATTAGATGATAGTTAGTTTTTTATGGATTTTGAGCTGTAGTTTCATTAAGAAATGTTTTTTAGGTATTAATGGTAGTTCAAATCATCATTTTTCGCATTCTGCTATTTTATTCACTTTGACAGGTGTTTATGGTATTTTTCTCAATTAATTACAAGTTAATTAATTTGGGAATGTTAGCAGTAACTCTCCAAGTTAATTATTTTTACTTAATTAAATCTGGGGACGTTTTTAACTTCATTGTTCGAAGATAGGGCCTAAAGGAGACTGCGGCAGTGATGATTGAATAGAGGAAGAGTACGTTTGTCCAAGGAGAGCCATCAAAAGGACCGGGTGTAGTTAAAGGGATAGGCATAGGAGGCTACCCAAACTAGAGGCCAGCTCAAGAGATGCACAAGACGCGCTTCAACCACACTTTAGTAGCAGTAGCAACAAGATGCATTGAGGACTTATGTAGATTAGGCACCAATGCCTATTTTTCGTTGCGGCCAAACGGGACATTTTAATTGGAGATTGCAACGCAGTTCATCATCAGGCAATGCAACTCAGCCAAAGCGGAATGCCCCGAAATCAATGGTTCCAGCTTGAGTCTATTCGATGATCTTAACGGACGTGGAGGCTGGAATAGACATGGTAACAGGAGTAAGATAGCTATTCTGTAACGTGAGATGTGCCTTGAATTCTATTCAAGTTGGTGCCCAGCTCCTTTTCCTTTCCTTTCTTTGATTGGTGATTCACGTCTCAAAAAATTTTAATAGGAATTAGAGACACTACTTGTAAAAGGCTTGGTTGCCGACTTATAGACCTTATAAAAGACATGATGCATCCCTTTGTTTTAGGATAAACAGAGCCGCACAAAAGTAAGTTGTTAACTGCGAGAAAGAGTGGGCTGTTGATAGAAAAGGGTGCTTGTCTGCTTTTTTCTTCTTGGTTTTGGAGGAAGCCAAAACCAAGAGAGAAAAGAGAAGGTTGAATCGTTGAGAGAAAAAAAAATAGAGAGATTAGCCGCCATTTGTCCTCCCAACCAAAAGAGTTTGTATTCCTGTCTTTTGTATTCTCTTTTAGGAAATAATCTCTATTGCGTGATAGTGAGATTTTGGTGTATTAGAGCTTTGGATTCTGAGTGATTTTCTCTCTACTATTTTTGTACTCCATCTTTGATAGTGAATTTCTTCGTGATCGCCTCCGCCAGTGGACATACCTCATATTGAGGGAACCACTTAAATCTTGATGTTATTTGTGTGTGATTGTTTTACCATATTTACCGTAATTGTGATTCTATTTTTGCACAACAAGTTATATCAGAGCTAAGGTTCGGGATTCAGATTGACGGCAAATATGGTGGGCACCAAGTATGAAGTAGATAAGTTTTATGGCAAAAACAACTTCTCACTTTGGCAAAGAAGGATGAAGGACATTCTCATTCATCAAGGAGTCTACAAGGCATTATTGGGAGTGGCGAATAAACTCGAGAAGATTGAAGATGATTATTGGGAAGAGATGGATGCGAAAGCTGCCAGTGCAATATGTCTTAATTTATTAGATGAAGTCATTTACAATGTGATTGATGAGGAAAAAGCAGAGGTAATTTGTCAGAAATTAGAGTCTGTATATGGCAAAGAATTTGATGAACAAGTTGTATGTGAAGAAGCAGCTATATGGTTTACAGATGAAGGAAAATACATTTTTTCTGAAGTACCTGAACAAGTTCAACATGTTGAATACACAATTGTTGAATTTTGGAGTGAAGATTGAAGAAGAAGATAAAGCGATACTTCTGTTGGCATCGCTTCCCTCTTCTTATGATCACTTGGTTACGACATTGTTGTATGGGAAAGAGACTCTGACGTTATTCATTTTTGCTGACTCAAAACAATTCATAAAGAATAAAGATCACTCAATAGTCTTTGTCCAAGTAGAGTCTACTAATAAGGTCTTACACAATTTTTATTTTTAATTTAAGTTGTAATTTTAACAAAGAAGGAACATATTGTATAATGAGTACAAATTGAAAAAATAAACGACCGCAAATACAGTTCAAGTTAAAATATAAATCGATAAACTTTTTAAGGAGGTTGTGTATATATTATTATCCATATATGACACAAAAACTACGTTGCTTCATTCTGATCTAGTTCAACCACTAGCCTATTATATATACAGCAAATCTGTTTAGCTAAAAAGGTACAAATAAGTGGTGGCTTAGGGTGTCAGCATGTGACCGTAATCATAACTGCAATAAGAACTGATCAGACCTAGATGAGCATTGACTTAATACAGATTAAATGTAATGCGTTGCTAACTCCCAGACATTTGACTTCGTAATTCCACTTATAACGCTTAGAGTTTGGAAATATGAGAAGTTGCTTCCTCTCTCTTGTCGCTTGCATCCACGTATGTCACATCCCATGCTTCCACGGCTACATTACTCCCATGGAATTCAAGTTATAAAACGCAATCTATAATAATTGGTTAAGGAGCCTGATTGTAATTACTTCTTTTGTCCTGATGCTTCTGTAATAATTGAAGTAATTTCCGCTTTTGTCTCTACCGTAAAAACACTAAAATAGATGTTGCTCTGCAACTTGCTCCGGCGTTGCCCACGTGCTTCGCTATTTACACAAAAATGTGATATAAATACCTCCCCTTTATGGACTGCATACGGCTCTTCGATGTCTTCTGCTCCCGAGTAGATTGGACACAAGCTGTAGATTTGGTAGATCAAACTGAAAATCTAGCCAATGTATTACGTATTTTGCCATACTCTTTCTATTTACTTGCATCTTCGTTTTTCTCTTTTTTTTTTGGGATCAACCTATAAATTAAAGAGAAAATAAGGAATTCTAACTCCATAGTATTTTTTCATAAAAAAATAAATATAAAAGTAATTATAAGAGAACTCATTTTAAACACTCGCGCAAAAACTCGGATATATTTCTAGGATATCTTATATCAAAAAAAAATGGAAAAATCGTGGAGATGAGTGGCGACGACCAACTCCAATCTGCCACTGGCACCCCCAGCCTAGAATGAGGGTTGGCTGGCAACCACCTCGCTTTCTTCTATCATCTTCTTCTCTTTTTTTCTTAATTTTTCGCTCTTAGAATTTCATTAATATTTTATTTTTTCTATTATGATGTAGAAACATGCCATGTGTAATATCTAATATTATTGAGCGACTGACTGGCAACTCACTAACGAAATCTCGTACAAGTATCTCTTCGACAAATTATTTTTTCACAATCAATGGTGTGTCAATGTATAATATTGGCATACACTTTAGCAGTAGTGGTCTGAGTTCCCCCCCCCCCGAATTTAATATCACAGGGACGCTTACTCGTTGTCAATCACGAAGAATACATGGGGACTGATTTGTATAGATTTTCTTTCTAAATTCAAACCCAACTTGGATGGTTTTACAAAGGGAGTCCTATGTCGTTCTTTTGTTCATTAATTCCTTGCAATTTAATTTAAAAAATCTCTTATTATAATTAATATTTTTAAAATTGACTTAGTGATAGTCCTGAAAGTGTAATAAATAAGTAAAAACTTCGTTTGTTCGGCTTCACAAAATTCTTTTCAAGTTTGTCAACAAGCGTCATAGAATTCACTATTTAATTTCTTCTTGCCACTGATAATAAAGAATGCGGGTGCTCAATACGTTCTATAGAGTTTCTCCATGTAATCACATGCAGTATTGGAAAAAATTCCAAACACAACAAAAGGCAGCTGATAATAAATGGAAAAAAAAAAGTAATCTCACTGACTTGAAATTTAGAATATGCCAAATTGTATACGGTGGTACGTTACGACATATCAAAAATAAAACATGATGTAGGTTTGCACTCCCACTTGCTTTGATCATATTTTTATTCATGAAGGACAGGAAAAATACAAAAACTCCAAAGTTTCCAATCACGAAAGATTGATCATAAAATAGCTCCACATGCAATAACAAAGAAAAAAAAACAAAAAAAAAAAACATTTAATCAAAGAAAAAATATCAATATTTGTATTAAGTCACAAAGAAACATTGGTGGGCTGATGCCGACATTAGTGGTCTCTATTATAAAAAGCGCAAAGGAAAAAAAGGCTCTCATAAACTCTTCTCAAACAGCATTGAAATCACCATAGATAGAATACAATATCTACCCTAAAAGGCAGGATTAACATTTCTATTTGGATCTTGTTCCCTAAACATCACTCCATAGAGTGTGATCAGGTCGGAAAGACACCTTCCTAAGCATAAATATCAATATAATATTAGACATAAATACATGATATGATAGAAATTTCTCTAACTTGGGTTGGGTGGAAATGTTCCTTCAACAGTCTAATAAACTACTGCCATTTTATCCTATTGGACAATCATGGGTCTACGTTACATGTTTTTTGATATAAATTTACAGAATCACTTCCACTTGTAAATCCTTTTCTCATCTCCTAGACTACAAGAACTTTTTGTCTTTGAGAAAGGTCCAAATGTAGCCTCTCTCTTCTCTAACTGTTCATGATCTCCTTCTCTTTCCTTAACTAGCACAAATCCACATAAGCCTCTCTTTCTTTCTGGCGGAGTACGTAGTCGGTTAGCAAAAAGCGGCAAGAGAGGAGTTCGTCTGAGGACTCCAAGGCACGGCCCTTATCTCTTGCCTATGTTCTCAAAAGGCTCGCATACAAAAACTAGCGTTTTTTTTTTTTTTTTGGTGTTGTTGAGGCGCATTGATATCTTGGTAGCTTAGCTATCGAATAGCTACGACGCATAGCATGGGCAGAATATTGAACGCAGCTTGAGCGCATACTCCCTCTAGGCTCTACCCATAGTATTAATAATTAAAATTGACCCATTCGGTTTAGGATTGCTTGGGGGAAGAGGAGGAACCCAAGCTGAAGTTCCATGTATATGTACAAACAATAACAAAACAAGATCCCATATAGTAATAAAGAACAAGAACAAAAACTACAAAGACGTTGAACTGAGTTAAGAGATTTGGGTCTTAGTGGGGCCTTTAAATATAGGAAAAGAGTAGGAGGAAGGCTGTGGAGGAGCCGCGAGAGACATTGAAGAGAGTAGGAAGCTCGGCTGCGGTTTATATGCTATTGTTTCTCAACATCGTATCAAAGAGCAAAGAAGGAAGATGAAAAGATGACGAGAAAGAAAGCTTTCTCTCTAAATAAAATTTTTAAAACGTCAGGAGGAAAGATATTTAATGGTGCTGGATTACTGTTAATTACTATGTAAATAAGTGATAGATGAACTTATTTTAGACTGTTGAAAGAAATTTCTTCAATTAAAAGTTTGGATATATTTCTTGTCCTATTGGGTATATATCATACTATTTTATGTCAGCATTAATGAATTTGTTTTTCACTCTTTTCTATAATATAAAGACAAGAACCACTCCACCTGCTTTTAATGGTATCTTATATTTTCCCTTATATCCATCAAGTTACTCAGTCAGATCCGTATCATTTCTTTATAGCATTTTCATCTTTCAAATTGCGATGGTTTCTAAATTATTTATGTTATAGATATGGAGTATAGAAGAAATAAGCCTGGCGACTGAATATGAACAGTCATTTTAGCCCAGACACATGACTGATAAAGTAATTTTCGTAAGTGGGCCCAATGAACAGTAAATTTTATTTTTTTTTTTTTTACTCTTAATGCCCTGTCCCAGTCTGAATGGACTTATTCATTCAGCCTGAGGCTTCAAAACTTGATATGATGGCTTAATTCATGAGTTGTCAAGAAAAAGGCACTACATTATTCTTCCCTAGAGGCTCAAGACAAAACATAAAAATGTAATCCTAAAGAACACAATATGCCATTGTCAAGCAACACAGACAAAATGAAGTAATATTCATGTACAAACAAATATAGTGTAATCATAACTCAATGCTCTGGTAAGATTGAAACCAAAGCCAATCCCACAAATTTTTATCAACATCACCTGAAATTACTCAAACATAAACAAAGAATAAACCAAATTTATATATTATTAGGATAGATTTCGGTCAAAGTAATTACACGAACAGCGAAAATCCATCTGATTGTGTTTGTCACACATAACTCAAGACAAAAAATAACAACATTGAAAAAGGAAAGATCAAATGGCAATGGGAAAAACCCTCAGCCTCCGAAGTTTCTTCTTTGCCTCCCTCATGTGCTTACTTTTCTATTAGTATCACTCAACAAAAGGGGAGGCTTTGTTTTCCTATCGTTTCAATTCTCCTAACACCCCAAGCCAACCCTTTACCTTCTAAAGATTCGCATCTTCTAATAATATATCCTTTTTGTTATCCCACTTAATCTAAAGACATCCAATCTTAACCATACAAAACTTAAAAAGTTTCATCTTGTAATTGCAAGTGACTTTGAAGTAGAATGTAAAGTTCCAATTCATGCATTGTAACTGCATACAAATCAACCTGGGTATTAGTGGGTTATTCTTAGGGATGAAAGAATATACTAATTCCTCAATATGGACATAGTTAATGCGTTAGTTTTCAAATCTCTACTACGATATAGGTCTCTGAAATCTTGCACCATCAATCATACCATATGTAGGCAAAAACAAATACAGCGAAGAAGAATTATAACCAAAAGAAACAATGGAAAATACAATTGCTTTAAAAATAGTATAAAAAATTGAAATCACATTCTTGTGGTGATACTTTCTTTTATGTCTTGAATAGTAATTGATGATTATGAAAGCTGGCACATACAGTTGATGGGCCTTTCTTGCAACCAAAAGAACCTCACCAAGCCTCAGCCCAATCAATAATCCTTTGAGAACCCATGCAATGAAGATTTCCCCAACCTCACCAACTGCGATGTGGGAATACCAAATATCATGACTCATCTTTATAAATCACCCCCACTCTATGTTAGGTTTATTTTTATACTCTCCTATATGGGACTGGGGTGTTCCAAATGGTACAGTTATCTAACAAATAACATTCTATGGAATTGATAGCCCTGAATTTAACATGTACTGAGAAGGAAAGTCATGGTATATTAAGTGAAACAAGATCACTATCACATAACTCTTTTAGGAACTTTTCATGCCGAATCCAATGTTTTGCTATTTCCTTAGACATGGACGACTTCCGAAGGAACAAAGGAGGCATAGTAACAAGTATAACATATAGCCCAAATTAATAAGAGCTCTTGTAACAACCAGATAAAGCAGTCACATCTGTTCGCTTTCTACCCCAAAACAATAGACAGTACGAATTTTGAAGACTAATTTCCAGAATAGAACCCACTTATAAAAGCCTATGTTTGCACCAATAGTTATAACTTAGAGACAATGTGGACTTAGCGACTTAATGACCCATATCTTTATAAATCACCCAATCCTCCTAGTGGGATATTCCCAATTATCTTTCTTAACCTACTGGGACCAGGTGTTACCAATGTTATGTATACGGACCCGCATCTCTCTTACGACACTTACCAATATTGGTCCTCTTTGGGTCTTCCCGATTATCATATTCTCCGTAGGGAGGTCATGCACACCCCCAACTGGTTAACTACTTCATCGCATATAAACACGCTATAACTGCGGCAATTCTGATAAGTTTCATAAGACCAAATTCTTACGGCTTTAAAAGCGCGTTGGTGTCATAAATAGTGCACGTGTACATATATGTGGTGATCTCCTGATCTCTCAGAGCAAGTGTTTGGGACGCCACAACTCACTCCCGACTCATTAGGACCCAGCTTTCTTCATCGCTGCAACACACATGGCTTAAGGCCCACGCTCCCCCAATCTATAGGAGAGCAATGGCTTCTGACTCAAGATTTTATAAGACCTCTGGTGGAGAGAAAATTGCCCAATACCTCTGCTCTATCAATATTCTTATAACTAGGTATCTCTTGACTTTGGTGAATCCAAACTCGCCACAAGCCCATCATTAGCTAATCATATAGACAAGTTCTCTCTGCGTTTCATGTGCAAAGAGAGTCCAGTCACTTCTTCAAAAGA
>FXXK01002906.1:0-57500 GCA_900184695.1 Betula pendula
GGAGAACCGTGATGACAGACCTTCTTGGTCGTTGGACAGACCACTCGCTTACAACGCCTTTATTTTGGGGAGGCGCCGGACCCTTGAACAAGGTAATGTGGCTGGCTCACGTCCACACTCACACTGAAAATGAAGTTCCCTACCAACCACGGGGGTGGGGATGACGTGGAAGGGAAACAGGGGAAGGGAGCTAGGCAGTGCTAATAAATGCTGACTCTTAAAGGAGCCCTCGAGCCAGAGAAACCACCTAACATCCCGCTAATACTACCCGGGATAAGTGAGGACACAGCACGGTCTCCAAAGAGCAACGAGTCCGAACGAAGACCTTATAGAAGGTGGCAGTCGGAGGTCCGGGACGCGCACCGTAAAGATCGGTCGTCGAATTACCGGGGGGGATTGAAAACCGACCTCTCGGAGTTTTTAAAGGCAAAATCGTCGACGTGTTTGCGTGGTCGCATGAAAAAAAAAAGACATGCAGGCATCGGACCAGCCAAATTTCTCATCGGTGAACATGTCGACCCCACCGCGAAGGCCAGTCAAGGCAAAGAAAAGGAATTTCGGGGCCCCTGAGCCGGAACAGGCCAATAGCCGAAGAAGTAGGAATAAACTGAATGGAGGCAGATTTCATCAGGGAAGTCCACTACCCCGAGGTGGCCGCAAATGTTTGGTGAATGGGTCAAGAAGACCACGGGGAAATGGAGGATGTGCGGTTAGATTTCACGGATCTGAACAAGGCCTGCCCCAAGATAGGCTTCCCGCTTCCTAGGATTACCTCTTGATAGGACTACTACTCAGGCCACAATCTTCTGAGCTTTATGCACGCCTTTTCAGGGGCTATAATCAAAATCGGATGCATGAATTCGACCAGCGAAGCAACCCGTTTTATCACTGAGTCGGCGGACTATAGCTGCATATAAGGTTGATGCCTTCGGGTCTAAGAACGAGGGGGGCAACCTATCAGCGATTGGTGGAACCGATGTTTAAAGACCAGAATTGCGAAGAAATGTCGGAAGTGTACGAGTAGACGACATGCTTGGTCTACGTACACTTCGACATTTCTTCCAATCTGTCTTTAAACATCGCGTTCACCAATCGCTGAATGAGTTGCCCCCTCGGCTTCTTAAAGACCGAAAGGCATCACCTTATAGCAGTATAGTCCCGATCAGTGATAAACGAGTTGCTTCCTGGTCGAATTCATGGCATCCGGATTTGATTCATAGCCTGAAAAGGCGTCCATAAAGCTCAGAAGATTGTGGGCCTGAGGTAGAGTCTATCAGAGGTCAATCCTAGGAAGCGGGGAACTATCTCTTTGGGCAGGCCTTGTTCAGATCCGTGAAATCTACGCACATCCTCCATTTCACCGTGGCTTCTTGACCATCACCACATTTGCCAGCCACTCGGGTAGTGGACTTCCCTGATGAAATCTGACTTCCATCAGTTTATCTACTTCTTCGGCTATTGGCCTGTTCCGCTCAGGGGCGAAATTCCTTTTTCTTGTTGACTGGCTCGCGGTCGGGGTCGATGGTTCAACCGATGAGAAATTTCGGCTGGGTCGATGCCTGGCATTCTTCATGCGACCACGCAAACACGTCGACATTTTTCTTTAAAAACCCACGGGAGGTCGGTTTTCAATCTTCCTCCGGTAATTGCGACCCGATCTTTACGGTGCGCGTCCGGACCTCCGACTGCCACTTCTATAAGGTCTTCGTTCGGCTCTGCTCTTTGGACCGTGCCCTTCCTCACTTATCCCGTAGTATACGGGAAGGGTTTCTCTGGCTCGAGGCTCTTTAAGAGTCAGATTATAGCACTTGCCTAGCCTCCTTCTGGTTTCCCTTCACCATCCCCACTCCGGTGGTTGGTAGGAATTCATTTTCAGGTGATGTGTGGACGTGACAGCCATTAACTTGTTCAGGTCGGCCTCCCAATAATGGCGTTGTAAGCCGATGGTCTGTCAACGGACCAAGAAGTCGTCATCACGGTTTTCTCCCTAGGGGCCGTCCCTGCTGTAAGCGGGAGGGAGATTCGTCCCAACTGGGAGGACTTTCTCCCCTGCTAACCAAGAAAGCCCATAAGGGTGGGAGCCGGGATCAGTCTCTTCTGCTCAATCTCCATTTTCTTGAAGGCGGGGAGGAATAAGATATCGGCCGAACTTCCGTTTGTCCACAAGACACGATGGATATTAAAGTTCCCTATCAGTAGGGTTGATCACCAGTGCATCATCGTGGGGGTAGGAAACCCCCTTCATCTTCGGGAGAGAATGTGACGGCTTCGCTGCTCTAGCCGGCGAGCTTTCGAAGGCCGTTTCAAACAGAGAATACTTCTTCGGAGGACAGTCTCCTGGCGTAAGCCCCGGCCTGCTCAGAACTGGACGAAGCCGCCGGCCGCGAAAGCCACCGGCAATAGTATGAATCTCACCGATGGGGCTCCGGCCGTCTCTCAGATCCTGCTCGCCGACGAACATTTCGATCGTTGTGGCGCTCCGCCTCACTGTCCGGCGCGCGATGTCTCGCTTCGCTACCGCCCCTGTGCTCTCATCACGCCTTCTATGCTTGACGGGGGTGCTTGGCCGGCGATAGTCGCGACGCGAGCGTCCTCGTTGTCATGAGGAGGCCGTTCCGCGTACGGCTTGTCATATTTGGGTGGGCTTATTGGCCGCTACAAACCGAGCCAACTTCCCTCCTTTGATCATTCTTTCTATTTCCACCGGAGTGACACGCACTCCTCCGCTCTCGTGGCCATGATCCTGGTGATAGTCACAGTATTTACGCATGTCGCGTTTTTCTGCGGGGGCATGCATCTTCTTCGCTGTCTTAGATCGCTTTTGACAAGCGTGTATATCTCCGCTACCGTCATGTTCAGCGGAGTAAAATTATAATCCGCTCAGCTGCGCGGCTTTTTCTTATCGGGCAACTTCTCACCCTTCTTGAACTCTTTCCAAAGCTGGAGGCCCCTTCTCCTCTGCTGAACTCTTTCTTCTTAGCCTGTTCTTTGGGCTTCGAGTCCCTTTCTGCGTACATCCTCATCATCTCCTCCTGGTTGATGAATTCTTCAGCTTTCTCCATGAACTCCCGCAGGGTTGTGGGAGTCTTCTTAGACGAGCTCTAGGACGAAAGGTCCCCTGTGCCAGAGTCCGTTTATAGCGCAGTCAAAAACTACGCTTTCGGACATGTCTTCCGCTTCAACTCTCTCCTTATTGAACCTCTGGAGGTAGTCTTTGAGGGGTTCGTTCTCCCCCTGCTTCAGAGCCAACATGAATTGCAACGTGTTTCTTGCGCCTTTTCGACGCTAGAACTGTGTGAGGAGGTTTTTGCCAAGTCTTCGAAACTATCAAATAGAGCTGGATGGCAATTCCCCAAACCACTCTTGGGCACTTCCCTCCAAGGTGAGGGGGAAAGCGCGGCAGCGTATTCGTCGGTCGTCGCATGTAAGTCAATGTGAGCCTTATAATGACTTCAAGTGGCCTACAGGATCACCCGTTCCGTCATAGGATTTAACAGGAGGGACCTTGAACCGGGCGGGACTGGATGACTCATTATCGCGCGGGTGAAAACCGAACGGGCCTGTTGGATAATCGAGTCGACCGCAGACTGGCTCCTTCTCATGTCGAGAAGTGCTGCGTCGTATTTGGCTTCTAAGCCCCTAATTAGGGCATGCATGTCTTCATGCGGAGGCGGGGGGTTAACCTGGAAGCGTCCCGGTTCAGGGTCGCGACGGTTCTCCCCGTCGAAGTTCAGGCGACGCCCGTGCGCACCATCTCCAGTACGTCGCTCATTTTGCCGGTGACGACGATGTTGCGCGCCGCTTGCCTGGCCTTCGTTGGATCCTTGGGGAGGGCGTTGGTTGCCCCCCTGCGTGTGCGTGACTCTCGCCTCCGCCCTGACGACTTCCATCGCGGCGGTCTTCACCTCGCGAGTCTTCAACATGCACACTACTCTTCTTCGTCGGCGCTGGGGCTCATCAGGAGTCCGTTTCAGAGAACGCTTGCCCCTCTACGTGCACTCTGCCATGTGGACTAGGGCAGAGTTGGCGTACGGAGGATGCATTCATGCGCTTAAGAGTTTCTATCTCTTCGGCCATTTGCTGCATCTTGGCTTCTGGTGTTAGGGAACCGGCTCCCGCCGCCGAGGACTGGACGGCGACGGATTTCCCCTTGTCTAGGCGAGGGGTTTCCGGAATAAAGGCACGGTTGCCTGGCTGCTCCCCGTGGTGGCCTGGGGATGCTTGTGAAGTTTCTTCAATACCCATCGCAGTCGAGTCAGTTTTGTAGTAAGAACAACAACGTTCCCACAGACGGCGCCAAACTGTTGAGACAGTTTCCAACTCCGGCTGCGCAGGTCACCTGAGAACAGAGAAAGTGTTAGACACAAGAGCTTGCCGGGGTTGCCGGCGGGGGATAGCTCCGATGCCTAAGTCAGCTCTTTTCTTTGAGAGAAAGACTTAGAGTAATTTTTCTGTATTATGATTGTACGTACCTCTTGCCGAACCCATCCCCCTCCTTATATAGTGGCAGTCATCCCGAGCCCATTTAATGAAGCCCTTCGGTGGGCCCCTGGACTTCCCTTTAGTTGTTTAATTGCCCATGCGGGGGCCATTAAATGTTGTTCCACGTGCCATAAGCGTAGTGGTCCACGGTATGTTAATTCCTGTCCGATTGTCACATCAGCCATGTCTTAGTGGGCTTTGTAAGCATCGGGAACTCGCGAGCGCAATGATCGAGGTCGGCGATCATAAATGCTCGCCATGATGGAGCTTGTCCCTTCTTCATGAAGATCGTTAACTTTCTTGTATGGGAGCCGAGCCTTAAAGGTCGGCGAGGTTCCTGTAGACAGGAGCAGAACCCGGGTTCGGCAGAATTCCATATGCGGAACCGGACCCATGGGTTCGGCAGGATCCCATGGCGCACCAGCCGAACCTCATGTTCAGGTTTCGGGTGCATGAATGGACTTGAGCTGGACCTGCGTGGGCTCCGCTGGAAGAGAATCAGGTGTGGGCCCAACTGTAGTTTCAGGCCCAATCCCCAACAGGTTTCATAAAAAATTTTCAATATGCCAAATCATTTCATCGCATAATACATTTATAACATTTGAAAATATGTAATACATTACTACATATAATATACATGAATAACTTGAACATTTCATCATAGCTCAACTCCATATGGTCTATTCGGGCCATTACCCCTCCCCGCTCAGGTTTGCGCATTCTCGAAAGAACATCTAGTATAATACCGGTACCCCGGATATTGAACAATATATCATCTAACACTAGTAGTCTGACTGAATCCGACCGTGGGTGACCCACACTATTATCATAGTCGTCGTTGTAACCACCATGTAAAAGGGTTGCGTTGGCTACATCTAGTCTATTGGATCTAAAGACACATCATAAAATACTCATAGATTATAGGGCTTTGCCAGTATAAACTCATATTATCTTTTCAATCTTTTACATGTATATATGACAAAATACTTACACGATCATCATTCATCGCATATTCTTAATTATTACATATGCATAAAAAAAAGAGTTCATATGTTCCTAAAAAATAATTCGTGTAATAAAAGTCATACATGTTTTGTTGTTCATATCAGAATAGGGAATGCTGTAACCATGCAACAAATAACAGTTTCTATGTGAGAATCACTCACTGACTCGTGGAAAAATCCTCAACAACGACTCCACACTTCTCAAGATGGCCCTCTGTAAACAATCTTAATATTAGACAACTCTTTTGGATAAAAGACACTGACCTAGGACTTAAGAACTAACAAAACAGGGTTCTGGGCAAGGGTAGGATCGATCTTGGATTGAGGTAGGATTGATCCTCCATGCTGAGGATCGATCCTAGCTGGTCAGGATCGATCTTGACAGCTTAGGATCGATCCTAGACTGGTAGAAACATTTTTCGACGCATCCAGAATGTTTCCGACCCCCAAAACGACTTATTCTAACTCTAGAATGACTCTTATAACCTTTGAAACTTATCTAGGGTCAATCTCTACAAATCATACGGTCAAAACTCGAAATAAACGGACAAACGACTCTGAAATAAATCCCAAAGCAATAAAAGAATCATAACCTAACAATAGACATAAACTATAATACTAAAACACAACAAAGACCCCACTGACCTAAAGGAAATAATAATAGACAATCGACTTTCAATGATGATTGGTGCAACCAATCATTAGACTCACCTTGCGTGGCTTAGAAACTCCAAAAAACAAGCGAGGAACGAAGAAAATAACACTCGAATGCCACAATGGATCTCCGACAGCGTTTCCACGTCTTGAAAATCGTGTAACTAGGTTAACAAGGAGTTAAGGGTGATTATATAGAGGTTACGACTGCACTAGGGCTTCAGAAAACCCTAAAATCACATTCTGACGCAATAGGATTGATCTTGATACTATTGGGATCGATCATGTGCTGAGATGGCCGGAGAATCGATCCTCCTACTAGCCAGGATCGACCCTCTTGCTGAGAAGATCGATCCTTCTCTGTAGAGGATCGATCCTCCAGGTCTGAAAATGACCTGGAGGTCCGACCTTGCTCCAAAATTCTCCCGAACTTGCCTCGACTCGACTCCAACTAACCCCAAGATCCAAAATACTCCAAATATTAACTAAGGTTAAGATGGGGTATTACATAATCCAAGTCCTTTGTTGGTTAAACAAAGTGATAGAGAACATTTTCCTTGTTTTAGGACCAATAAAAATGTTTTATCTTGCATCTCAGGCATGAGTGAGTTTCGGTGGAATTGACCTGAAACATATGTACAAAGGTGAGATGAATTTTACAAGGTACAATGTGATAAAATATAAAGTTCAAATCCAGTGACTCAAGGAAAAGATGTAGTGAATAAAGTGACAATTAATCATTTTTTTTTTCAACTACGGACTAAGTTCTATGGAGGGTAATATGTATTTAATAAGTATGTCACGAAGGATTAATTGAATGTTATAAAAATATGAATTATAGTGCAATCACATTTATTTAGTGGAATCATCTGTGATTTTTAGTTAGGTGTGATGAGTCACTTAGTAGCAAAATTTCACAAAGGACTAAGGAAGTTAATTCTATTTTCCTTCAGGTCCATTCTTGAGCTGATGTAAACTGACTAAGGTAAATATGTTCCTCAGTTATTTAATTAAAGATTTATTTATTTAGGTTATTTTTATTTAAATAAAATTGAGCTTTGAATTTATATTTCAAGCTTATTTTATATTATTAAAAACATGGGCTATGATAATTTATTTCTAAGAGCCTTGTATAAAAAGATTTGGGCCAAATGAATTAATTTCTAAGCTTGGTCCAAACAGAAATGAACATTGGGCCCAAGAGATGAAAACAAGGGGCCCAAACTAAGTCTAAGGGAGAAAAGGGCTAGGAATAAACCCCAGCCCTAGTCGGCCAAGGGGGAGAGTATTGTCTCTCCCCCATGGCTAACAGTCACTAAAGGAGAAATCCTCTAGTGACTTGTCAAGTTCCTATTTGGGAAATTGATTTTATTTTCTAGTTTTCCAAATACATATCGTAATTGGATTCTAAAATTTTCTCCACCTCCTCTTCAAGTAAACCAAAATCTATAAATAGAAGTTCATAAGAAGCAATGACAATTCATCACAAGTAGTAGAAGGTGTCAGAAAATATTCTAGAAAGGTTTTCTACTCTCATGTTTCTAGTTGTGAGTTCAATTTCACAGTCATGTTTAGAAATCCACTCGATTACTAAATGATACATATCCGACTTGCAACTTAATATTACTAAGAAACTAACTAACTATATAAGTATAGTTAAGTAGTTACTTATAATATATAGATCACTTTGATTAATATATATATATAGTTAGTTCCTAAGTAACTAATTATACTAATTAAGTAAATATAGTATTTCATATTAATTATAATACTTTGATATATAGTTGTATTACCATGAATGTATGTATCAAGTTATGTGTATATCTATTATTAACATATAGTTAGTATATAACAATATAATTATATTGAATAGTTAATTAGTTATATATAGTATATTAGACTTACTATTTGCTCTCATTATACTTATACTATAGTTTATACTTTATAGTTATATATAATAATATTATGTTAATTTGTTACCTATAGACTATGGTTATATACTATATTGTATATTATGCTTTATATACTTACATATTATATATTTATATTTTAGTTAAACGTATAGAGGTTGTTCAAAAACTCAGACTTGAACTTTGCTTAGATTACATACTAAAAAATTTAATAGCCTAGCTCGAGCTCAATCGAGTACCCGGCTCGGCTCGAATAGCATTATTAATGAGTTCGAGCTTCTAATGAGTCAGTCTTGAACACACATTTCATAGCTTGACTTGAGCTCAAGCTTGGCTTGAATATGTATTCTCATAAACGAGCTAGTCTTAAAATTGTAAAACTCAGTTTGACTCGACTCGATTACAGCCCTAATCACGCCCATAGATTGTGGGCCACCCCCTTTACTTTTTGGGGCGGTCGAACCATCCCTGAGGGGTGGTTGAACTACCCATTTGTTTGTTCTTAATTTAATTTAGTTTTTTTTTTAAGTAAAATTATTTATTTTAATAACTATAGTTCAAGGGCATAAGTATATTTTTCCCTAATATTTAACATGTGTGACATGAGAGCTATCAAATTCCCAGAAAATCAATGCCATACTAGTACAATAGCAAACAGTTTTTACTATTATGTTTGTTAATGTATTTGCGTAGGTGTTTTGTTTTTTTGTTTTTGAAAAAGTGATGTTATGTGACATAAATGTGAGAAATGATTCTAGAAGTTTATTTTAGTGGGATTTACATTTGAGAAAATGTTTTTTATAGAGTACATTTACTTAATTGGAGAAAACCCTAACAAATGTAGAGTTGATTCCTTATTGATAAAAAAGAAAAAGAAAAAAAAGTAACCATGTGGCCATCCATAATGAATGAGAAGGGTCACTGTGTGGCTACACAATCAGATCGAGATGGTCGCGTGGCTATCGCAACCAGGATAAGAGTGATTGTGCAGCCACCTCTCCCCTTAGAGTGGCCACAATGCTGTCTAATCATTTTTTTTTATTATTATTATTACTTTTAACTAATACATTAGCTCTTATCCTTGCAAAAATTAAGCACATGTTTTGTCAAAATATTGCTCCATAAAGGTAAGAATATGGTTTTATAAAAATTGCTTTGTATTTTGATAAGTATTTTATGTTTTGAGTTGTTTGCTAATGTATTTGAAAATAGTATAAAATTCAAACTATATACAAAAAATAAGAATAAGAATACAGTGTGTTGGCAAACATAGAGTATGTTTGACATTGCGATCTACAGCTCAAAATCGTGATTTTAAACAATATTGTAGAAAATATATTGTTTAAGAGTTTGTTTTTAAATAATTGTGATTTGAAAAAGTAAAAAATTTACATTTTTAAATAACAGGTAAGAGAGTTTTTTTTTTTTAATGCGCAATTTTAAAGACTAAATAACAATTTTATTAAATACTCAATTATATTTTTTAAAATTATATTTTTAAATCACATGTTTTAAAATCATTATTTGTATATTCGACGTGGTGAAGTCACAAAGGTAAAAGTGTCCAAACTTCTCTATGTTTTAATAAATGAGAATTAAGAATTTAATTTGGTATTGCAAATTTGAAGAGAGAACTGGTAGCAAAAGCAAAACAGAAATAAATGATAGGGGAAAAGAAATTTATCCAAAAAAAAAAAGAAGAAAAAAAAAGAAAAGAAAAGGGGGAAGAACTAACCGACTCTGGCAACTAACTTCTTATGACTTGCATACACATGGATAGATGCGGTACTCCGAAGGACGTTGCAGCACTTGAGCCATCAGTTTTTTTTTTTAATTTTTTTTTTACAATATGGGGGAAGGGAAAGAGGAACTTGGAGCCATCAGTTGCTTCCTCTTTCCTTGTTCCTCCCTCTCAGTTGTCATCTAATCTCATACTAATCTTTCCAAATTTGGGAGAAAATGTGGAATAGAGGAATTGTGAGGAGATTGGATTTGAAAAGAGGGATAGGGAAAGGGATATTCGGAAGATGGATGTCGAATGAGGTGTCAAGAAAAAGGTTCGCAGCGGTGTGGGGGAATGGGGACTACGGGAGGCTTGGGCTTGGAGGCTTGGACTCTCAGTGGACGCCTGCTATCTGCTCTGCGTTTCGCGACCAAAGCCTTAGGGCCATCGCTTGTGGCGGTGCTCACACTCTCTTCTTAACAGGTTCTTTTAACCTAATTCCTTTTTCTCTCTTTTTTTTTTTCTTCATCGATTTTTTGAAAAGAATTTGTCCGTTAGGTTAGAGGATGGACTTTTTTCACCTATTGTAATAGTTATGTGCTGCTTAATGGTTATGGTGCGACCTATGTTATAAGATAGTATGAGCAATTAGAAATGAGGACAATTACTCACCAAAAAAAAAAAAAAAAAAATGAGAACAATTAGAAATGAGAACGTAATCAATTAAAAATGAGAACTATCTTACAAGAATTTTTGTTGTTCCAAAAATACCCTTCTACATTTTAAAACTAGAGAGAGAGAGAGAGAGAGAGAGTGTGTAGTTAAAAGGTGTGTGTATATATATTGGTGTATGTGGATTTGTACGCATAAATATTAATTAAATAATTAAATATACATTTTCTTATTGGATTAACTTTTACGACAAGTGGTGCTTTAATATGGTATAAGAGTCGAGGTCTTGAGTTTGAACTCTGTTTCTATAATTTGTCTCTTATTTTAATTAAATATTCCGTTCGTTGGACCTCACTTATTAAGGGGGAGTATTAAAATATTAATTAAATAATTAAATTTTTACGAGTTCCTATTAGTTAAAGTATATATCTATCTCAGACACTCACTGTTTTGTTCTTGCGAGTAAGCTAAAACGACTGAAAATTGACTTATAGCACTGGAATAAGGAGGTCTTTGGTAATGTCGAGGAGTGAAAGAAATCCTTATTGGGAGAGATCCACTCTCTTGATGAACTAGAAGGGAGGGATATCTTGTAGAAGAGGAGAGAGTCAAGAGGGCTAGGGCGAAAGCAGATTTTGGACAATGTTGCTCTTATGTAGGAAGTTAGCTGGAGGCAGAAGTCTAGGGCAACCTGGTTAAAAGAAAAGGATCCAAGCACGATATTTTTTCACTGCCTCACCAACTCTCACAAGAGAAATAACTTTATCTATCTCGGTCTTTGTATTGACGGTATTGTTACCTCTGCCCAAGGGGAGATCAATGATACCATCATTCAATATTACAGGAATCTCTTTAATGAATCTGTTACTTGGCAGCCCAAAATAGATGGATTGGAGTTTTCCTGTTTAGACTCTACAAATGCAGATTGGTTGGAGAGATTGTTTCAAGAGGAGGAAGTTCTTCGGGCTTTGCTTAGTATGGATGGTGACAAAGCACTGGCCTTGAGGGCTTCACTATTTATTTTATTTTATTTTTTTCCAGTCTTGTTGGGCTGTAGTGTTGGATGACTTTATGCATGTCTTCCATAATTTTCATGATCATGAGTTGTTCGATAAGAGCCTCAACGCAAAGTTTGTTGCTCACATCCCCAAAAAGATTGGGCAGTTAGAAGTGAAAGATTTCAAACTTATCAGCCTGGTGAGGAGTGTTTACAAGATTTTTGCAGAATTTCTTGCTATCGGAATGAAACAGGTGTTGGGAGCAGTCATATCGAACAAACGAATTCCTTCATAGAGGGAAGACAAATTCTAGACTCAATTCTTATTGTTAATGAGTGTTTGGACCGCAAGCTAAAATTGGGTATCCCTAGTGTTATTTGCAAGCTGAACTTGGAAAAAGCTTACGACCATGTAAACTAGGAGTTCCTCTCCAAGCCGACTGTCAAGTCCTTTGAACAATCACCTCCGGCGAGGGCTCTCCTAAGGCGCGGCTTTCTCAAGCCGCGCTCTTGTGGTGGGAGGGAGGATCCTTTTCTTCGGTCTCCCTTCCTGGCGACCATCTCGGAGGTTGGAGATTCTTTGGAGAGGAATGATTTCCTTGACAGCTACTCTGAGGTAGTGGTTAGTTCGTTGGGGATCGCTCAAGCTTTGGGGATTTATTTTGGGGGCAATAAGAAAAAGTTTTTGGATCCGATGAGTGTCATTGAGGAGGGTTAGCATTGGATGGACGGGGGTTCTGTTTCGAAACTGAAGGGGTGGAGGGAGCTGAAAAATTTGGAATGCTCTCTCAATTTTGATATTGGAGGCATCGGGTCTAGCTGGGGCAAAAACATGGCGTGTTTGCGGGTTTAGGGTTGCTTTGTAGTGGTTGGGTTTCTTTTGTGGGTGTTTTGGGTTCTTCTTTTGTTGGGTTTTTTTTTTTTTTTTGGTGGTCCTTGTGTATACTCCCTGTGTACGTAGGGGTGCCTTACTTATATATATTTGCTTCTTACTTATAAAAAAAAACTAGGAGTTCTTCTCCTATCTCATGGGCCTCTTGGCTTTGGTTCTAAATGGAGGAATTGGACGTTTGCTTGTATCTCCACGACTCGCTTCTCTATCTTGATTACTGGTAGTCTGCATGGCTTCTTTGGTAGTTCCCAGGGCCTTCGCCAAGGGGACCCTCTCTCGCCTCTCCTCTTTGTGATTTGCATGAAAGCTCTCAGTAGGATGTTATCTAGAACTATAATTAGGGGTATCTATCAGGATTTCAGATAGACACAAAAGCACTGTCTCCCTTAAAATATCTCACCTTTTCTTTGCAAATGATACACTTATTATGTGTGATGCAGATCACAATTAAATCTATAATTTGAGCCACATTCTCCTGTGTTTTAAGGCCATTGTAGACTTGATGGTCAATTTTTGGAAATCTGAATTAGTCTCAGGAAGGGTGGTTTAGCATCAGGAAGAGCTGGCTGACAGTTTCAATTGTAGTATCTTCTCTTCCTTTGAAATATTTGGGACTTCCTTTGGGTGTTTCTTTTAAGTAAAAAGCTATTTGAGAGGTAGTAATTGAGAAGATAAAAAAAAAAAGATTGGCTAGTTTGAAGAAGATCTATTTGTCCTAGGGTGGACGCCTAACTCTAATTAAGAGTATGTTATCTAATTTTCCTATGTACTTCTTATCACTTTTTCCTTTATCAGTTGGTGTAGCTAGGAGATTGGAGTGTCTCCAAAGAGACTTTCTTTGGGATGGACCGGAGGTGAGCATAAGTTTTATTCGGTAAATTGGAAGACTATATGATCCCCGGTTTCTAGGGGAGGGTTGGGAGTTATGAATCTCATGCTGTTCAACAAAGCACTACTTGGGAAATGACTTTGGAGATTTGTGCAAGAGAGTTCTCTTTATGAAGATAAGTGATTGTTGAGAAGTATGGGGTATAGAGAAGGGGCTGAAGTTCAGAGGAAGTTTGTGGCCCTATGGGGTGTGCCTTTGGAAAAATATTAGGAGTGACTTGTGGGTATTTCTCCAACCTTGTTTCCTTAAAGGTTAGGATGGATCTTGCATTTGCTTTTGTCATGATGTTTGGTGTAGAGTAGTCATTCTCAATTCTTCATTCCCTGAACTTTATTCAATAGCTTGGGACAAAGAGGTCTTGGTGTCGGATTACTTCGATTCCTTGGGCCCTTCTATCCATTGGAACACGAGTTTTACTAGGGCAATCTAGGACTGAGAGCTGAAATCCCTCGACTCTTTCCTTAATATGTTATACTCCTCGAAAACATCTAGGGAAGGCGGATAGAATGATGTGGATGCTAGCTAGTAATCATGGCTTTGAAGTGAGGAGCTGTTAGAGATAGACGGAAGCTGTTTCATCATAGTGCTGGAACAATGTTTGAACTCTAGTGCAAAATTATCTGTTCTTGCCACAAAGTGATTTGACTAGTACTGGTTTTATCATAGTTTATTTGTAGCTAATTTTGCAGAATTTTTGATTTTTTATCGTTCTTTTTCTTTATATTAGGAATTCTCTTGTATACTCCTTGTGTACTAGGGTTGCACTCCTTTGCATTTTTTTAATACGATACTATTACTTATAAAAAAAAAGTAACCTGATAGGGGATGCTTTATATGGGTCCGGGATTTACCTGATAGGGGTGGATTTATCGAAGTGGCCTTGCTTAGAGGGGTTCCTCGTCATAAAAAAAAATAGTAAACCTGACACGGCCCCTAATAATTGTTCATGGTTCTGCAGTCGATTGGTTCAATTGGTGAGCCAAATGCTCCAAAATGAGTTTACTGATGCAGGTGAATTGTACTAGAATGTAGACCAGCACTAGTCAGCGCACTTTGTTCTGGGTTTTAGAACATTGTGCTTAAGGATACTTTCCATTGTTGATATTATCTATGGATCTATAGTCTCATTTTGTATATTAATTTAGATTTAGATTATGTTAGCTTGATTCTTTCTAAAATTGCTTTCATCATTTGACTTTCTTAATGTTTCTCATATCTCTAATCTTGCTCTTTGTTTTTTTTTTTTTTTTCATAATACAATTTGTCTTCTCTGGCACAATGTTTATCTTTGAAATAATGGTATCTCATTAATGGGTGATGGATTGTGAAGATGGTTAACCGTGTCAGGACAGAGGCTTATAAAATTATCTTCATTCTTTGACAGAACATGGGAGCGTTTTTGCAACCGGTCTTAATGATTTTGGACAGCTTGGCATACCAGATAATAAAATTTACACAACAGTATGGTGTCTTGACCTTTTTGCATAGTTGTTTAAAGTATTGTATGTTTGGTTCTATTAAATTAGCCAAACGATAGTTATTATGAATTGTTCTACACTTATATTATTCTTTAGTTCTTCTTATCATGTCTTTTTAATCTACTTATAGGATAGGAAGCATGCATTGGATGTTGATGAACATCATTATGGATGAATTGGAATTAACTGTATGGATAGTTGGCCTTGGGAGCTGGTGCCAACTTTTGGTCAATGATGCACGGAATTGTTTAACAGGCCAATCTACTCCCCATATAAGTTAGTTTTATGTTTATGAAATGATGTGTTATATGACACTTACTGCATCTAATTGAATGCTGGTTGATCCCAACCGGTATCAACAAAAATTGGGATAACAATTTTTAGCTGGTGAAGATTTTAATTGAATAATTTTGACAAGTCATGAAGTTTAGGTTGATTGCATCTCAGTTGAATCATATTTGAGGTGAGGCATGTGTGGATGGTTTTAATGAATGATTTTTGTGCTTCTGTGCACATGTTATGTCTTTTATGGACATTGTTTAGAATTTATTGGATACTTCTATCATTCTACTTGATTAGGGATTAAAGCTGTAATTAATTGTGTAGATAAGTGCATCTAGAAATAGCAGATAATCATTCCTAACATGAATATTGTTTAAACTCCAATCAATTTCCTGTAAATGTTTCTTTTTTGGAGTGATTGTTGGCTAAACTCTATTAAGAATTTGTCAATAAATCATAGTTGAAGTTTTCAGAAGTCTCCACTTCTTGTTATGACTTTTACTAAAATTTAGGGCAAGAACAGGCACTCCAATTGAGTTGTAATGGCATGAGAAGCATGGTATCTAATAGAATCAACCGTTGCAACTTAATGAAGGCTATGTTTGTTCGAAAAACAGAAGTTTGTTTAATCTTGGATGGGATTTCTGCGGAATTTGTTGGAACTGGCATAATTATTGTAAAATGTTTCAAGCATTAAGCTCAACTGTGGTTTATTAAGTCATTGCTTTCTCAAATCATTGAGCTTGCTCTTTACGATGATGCCATCTCTTGTATTGTGATATCTTTCTTGCTCTTTACGATGATGCCATCTCTTGTATTGTGATATCTTTCCTAGATTTACTTTATTTTTCAAAATTTCAGCCATCTAACTCCATTCCATTATTAACAAGGTGCTTGAGACCAATGAAAAGATATTGGACTTTGAAATCTGTGTTCATCTCTATCTCTCTCTCTCAAGTTTGTGGTTACTCTATCAACCAAGGTGCATATTGATGCTCATTTTCACTTTCATTTTTATTGAGACTCGAGCCCCTCAGATTTCTGAATATTTGATTTTGTTTCATTTGTTTGGAATAGAAGTGAAGCTCGTCGTGCCCAAGATGGACGTAAATTTGGAACGTTTGTCTGGTTCAAATTTATGTAGTGCATATACTTAAATCCTCTATAACTTGAGTGAGAGACCTCTTTTGACAACGAAACCTTTTGGCTATATATATGTAGGGGAAATACTTACCTACCCCCCAAAGTGTCACGGGTTTTGCAATATTGACATCAAATTATTAAAATTTGCGTATAAATTTGCAAGGATGCAACTTTAAAACACTCTCGCTCTCTCTCCCTCTCTCCGCTAGCAGTAGCGCGTGCTCGCGCGTCCTACTAGTTCTCAACTTCTTCTACACTTTCTTCTTATCATCTCTAAGATTTGCTTCCCTCCTTTCGCTTCATCTTGTGTTCTCTCTTCTAGTGGTGGCATGTGAAGCGCGCCATGCTAGATCTCAGCTAAGGTCCGTTGAGTTTTAGTGCTAGGTTTTGTTGCTCTAGGTTGTAGATTTCGGTGCAGTCTGGGGTGGCCTTTCTTCCATGAGAGTACGGCGGATGGCAGGAGAGGGTTTTTTTGAGATGCTTTTCTATGGAGGCTAAATAGTTCGAGCTCTTAGTGGGGGAAGGGGCCTTGGTGCTTCGGCTGGAGGAAAGGAGGAGAGGTTTTTCTCATGTGACGTTTTTGGGTGCTTTGTGTACTGGATGGTTGTCTTCTATAGTGGAGGAGTTGGTGCGCAATTTTGGTTCAACAGATTTCATTAAATCTTGTAGGGAGGGTTCGAAAGTGTCTGTCTCTCAGAGAGGCTCCAATAGTAGAAAAATAGAGAATAATTCTTATTCACTTGCTTAGTTCCATACGGCTACAGAGGTTAAATAGAAAAGACCTAGAACCTAATACGAAAAGCAATAATGCGATATTACAATGTAGTCAAATCAACATAAAAACAGAATAATAATAAACATAAATCAAGGAGCATCTCGTCTATCAAATCTTCAACACTCCCCCATAAGATGGGGCATAGATGGCTCGCTTGTCCAGCTTGCATAAGGCTAAATGAAGAACACCACCAGCTACTCTCTTTGTCAAGATATTTGCAAGTTGTTCCCCTGTCTTCACATATGGAGTGCAGATGATACCTTCTTGGATCTTTTCTTTAATGAAGTCTCGATCAATTTTAACATGCTTGGTTTGGTCGTGTTGGACTGGATTATGAGCAATATTGATTGTCGCTTTATTGTCACAATACAATCGCACAGTCTTTGGAGTCAAACCCAAGCTCTTTCAACAGTATTTTCAACCATAATATTTCACACACTCTAAGGGCCATGGCTCTGAATTCTGCCTTTGCACTGGATCTAGCAACCACCGACTGTTTCTTGCTCTGCCATGTAACCAAATTATTTCCCACAAAAGTTTAATACCCTGACGTAGATCTTCGATCCATAATCGAGCCAGCCTAATCTGCATCTGTATAGGCTTCTATTTTCAAATGATCATGTCAAGAAAATAATAGTCCTTTACCCGATGATATTTTAAGTAGCGAAGAATGCAGTAAACTGCTTCCATATGAGATTCTCGTGGAGAATGCATAAATTGACTTATCACACTAACCGCATATTCAATGTCTGGACGGGTATGAGATAACTAAATCAATCGGCCAACCATTTGCTGATATCTACCCTTGTCCACCAAAGGACTCTTGCTATCTTCTCCCAGTTTAACATTCACCTTTATTGGATTGTCAGTGGCTTTACATCCAAGCCATCATGTTTCCTTGAGAAGCTCAAGTATGTATTTTCGTTGGGAGATGAATATACCATGCTTTGACCTTGCCAACTCAATGCTGAGAAAGTACTTCAGACTCCCCAAGTCCTTTATTTCAAACTCGTTAGCAAGGTTGTTTTTTTAACTTCTGTATCTCCTCATCATCATTTCCTGTTAAGACAATCTCATCAACATAGACAATTAAAGCTGTTACCTTTCCTTGAGTGGAATGCTTAATGAAGAGTGTATGATCAGCCTGACTTTGCTTGTAACCAAATCTCTGCATAGCTTGGGAAAAATGCTTGAACCCATGCTCTTGGAGATTGTTTTAGGCCGTACAAAGCTTTCTTTAGCTTGTACACCTTTCCCACTGAGGATGAATCTTCCAATCCTGGGGAAATTTCCATGTATGCTTCTTCTTCTAAGTTTCCATGAAGAAATGCATTTTTTACATTAAATTGATGTAGAGGCCAATCCAAGATAGCAGCTATAGAAAGTAGAACCCTAATTGAGTTCATCTTTGCTACAGGGGCAAATGTTTCCTCATAATCAATTCCATAGGTTTGTGTGAAGCCTTTCACAATAAGTCTGGCTTTGTACTGTTCCACAGAACCATCGGCCTTATGCTTGATAGTGAACACCCACTTGCATCCAACATCCTTCTTTTCATTGGGTAATTTAACAAGATCCCAAGTCTTGTTTTTGTGAAGAGCTTTCATCTCTTCTTGCATTGCTGTCCTCCACTTTGGATTACCAAGTGCCTCCTGTAGATTTCTAGGGACAGACACAAAAGATAATTTGGACACAAATGAATGATAGGGTGAAGAAAGGTGTTGATAAGAAACAAAATCAGAAACAGGATGGTGAGTATATTTCCTAACGCCCTTGCGTTGTGCAATAGGTAGACTCATATCATTGACAACAAGTATTACAGAATCAGAATTAGATGTAGTATTACTTGAGTTAGGATCGGATGCTTGACATGGAACAGTAGGGGTGGTCTTACTCTTCTGGCGTTTGGAGTAAACTCTCAACTCTTCCACAGGCGGGTCACATGACTTATCAGTAGGTTCAGTAGGAGACTCACTAGTAATCTGTTGTTTCTCTTGCTCAGGCATAGTAGTAGGAAAAGGTATGACAAAAACTCCTCTTCACTCTGACTCTCCCCTATGAAGAGGAGTCTGGGATGAAGAGAAGCAAGATTGTGTCTCAAAAAAGGTGACATCCATGGACACAAATTGTTTTCTAGAGGGGGGATGATGTTGAAGATTTGATAGAAGAGATCCTCCTTGATTTATGCCGATCATTATTCTGTGTTTATGTTGATTTGATTACCTTGTAATATTGCATTATTGCTTTCCATATTAGGTTCTAGGTATTTTCTATTTAACCTATGTAGCCGTATGGAACTATTTAATTGAATAAGAATTATTCTAAGTTTTCTACTTGGCATCAAAGACAATGTTGGTTCTTGGTTTTCTTCTCTTTTTCCTTTCGGTTTTTTCGCGTGTTCTCTTTGAATCCAATGGGCATTACGACTTGTGCGACTAGATGTTGCTCACCATCATCTAGGTTGCACCACCAACAGTAGGTACTGCCGACATCCTTTGAGCCATCCCTCCAGCGAAGGGTGGCCATCTCTTTGGTGACAATGAGGAGATTCTAAACAATCGTTATGTCACAAACACCCAAAAGTGGGTCTTGTGCACTGATTGTAACAAGTTTGCCATCCCTAGAGTTTTCGGCAGTTTTTGGTGGTTTCTAAGGTTTTTCGAGGCCTATCGGTGTTCTTGGCGGCGGCATGTGGACCTTCGGTGGTGTCAACGGCAAGCTGGGTCTGAGAGCCTACGTCATTTTACGCCTATTGAAAATCGACATGTTGTTCCGCAATGGGTCAAAAGACTGTCGTCCAGCCCTAGCCAAAACGACATGTCGTTTAGCACTGTGCCAAACGACAGGTATGCCCTAAACGTCCTATAGTTTAGCAAAAAAAAAAAAAAAAACAGTGTTGATACATTGGTATTATGGGTAATTTCTAGTAGCTTGCTTTATTTTTTGTTGAGCCCAACAGTTGTGTTGGAGCACTTTATTTGGTTGGGTGTCTGATGTCATTATGTCGAAGACAAATCAGACAAAAGGGGTAGAGAGTGAGGTGACCTCTCATTGTGAAAATCCAACCCTCCAAATCACAATCGTCAAATTGGATGGGCTCAACTATCTTGCTTGGTCACAATCTGCTCTTTTGTCTATCAAGAGCATAGGGAAGATGGGACACTTGAATGGAAAAATTCAAGAACCAAAGCCTGATGATCCTACTTATGATAAATGGGAAGCGGAAAATTCAACCATTATTTCATGGTTGCTACATTCCATGCAACCAGAAATCAGCCAGGGATAGAAATTAGCCAGGGATACTTGTTTCTTCGCATGGCAAAAGAGATTTGGGATGCTGCTGCTCAGATGTATTCCAAAGTGGGGAATGCTGCCCTAAAGTATGACTTGAAACGACGGATACATGGACTAACCCAGGGTGATTAGTTAGTTGCCATCTATTTTCATAAGCTCCATAGTTTGTGGCAAGAGTTAGACCATTATCGTAACTTGCAACCTAGTTGTTCAGCTGATGTCGTTAAGATTAAGAAGATGATTGAAGAAGAGCGCATCTATGAATTCTTAGGCGGTTTGAACTTAGAATATGATCCCGTGCGAGTCCAGATTTTTGGAAATGAACCTTTTCCATCATTACAAGAGATTTTCTCATACATTCAAAATGAGGAGAGTCGTCGGAGTACAATGCTACATCCCAATTGACAGACTCTATCTACTCTAGTAAGTGCATAGATGACAAAGACAAATTATTTTGTGACCACTATAATAGGTTGCGACATACTCAGGAGACTTGCCAGCGACTCCACGGTTGTCCTCCTAACCGAGGTTGTGGGGGTCGCATAGGTGGAGGCACCAGGCCTCGGGCCAATCGTACTTCCATAGTTGAGACGGATGTTCCCACACCAGATCCTTCTCCTTTTTCCTTTGATATGGGGGGCTTGAGTAAAGAAGAGGTAGAAGCACTCCGTCGAATTATGTCTTGATTGGACACATCTGCTATTGCATCCTTCCTCGCTCATACAGGTAATTTAGCCACTGCTTTACATGCATCTGCTACTCCCTTTGATGATCCTTGGGTCTTTGACTCTGGTGTCTTTGATCATATGATTGGTATGTCCCTTTATTTTCATCTTATAAAACTTGTTCAGGCAGAGACAAAGTTAGAGACAGTTAGAATAGCTAATGGTTGTCTGTCGCCAATGTTGGGTAAAGGAACTGTTTCTGTCACTCCCTCTATGACCCTGTCCTTTGTCCTTCATGGTCCTGAAAAAAGCAATAGTAAGAGTAAAAAATTACTTGACAATTCAAATCAAGGGTCATAGAGGAGGTGATATAAACAGATCCTTTACCCGACTCTGGCGACAGAGAACCATCAGCTATTTTGACTTTGTCTTTGCCTGAACAAGGATTATAAGAAGAAAATAAAGGGAACATACCAGTCATATGAATGGAGGCACCAGACTCAATGACCCTAGGATCACCAAAGGGAGTAGCAGATGCATCTAGAGCAGTGGCTAAATTACCTGTATGAGCGAAGGAGGAGGATGTAACAACAGGTGTGTCCAATCGAGTCATAAGTCGACGGTGTGCTTTTATCTCTTCTTTACTCAGACCCCCCATATTAGTGGAAGAAGGAGAAGGATCTGGTGTAAGAACATCCGTCTCAACTATGGAAGTCTGATTGGCCCGAGGCTTGGTGCCTCTACCTATGTGACCCCCACGACCTAGGTTAGGAGGACGATCGTGTAGCCACTAGCAAGTCTCTCGAGTATATCGCGACCTATTATAGTTGTCACAGAATAATTTGTCTTTGTCATTTGAGGCCGTATCTGCAATTCTACCACCGTCTCGACTTCTGAAATCACCTCTCGAAGGATGTGGAGATGTAGGCACTAGAGCAGATAGAGTCTGTGAGCTGGGATGTAGCATGGTACTCCGACAACTCTCCTCATTCTGAATGTATGAAAAAACCTCTTGTAATGATTGAAGAGGTTCCTTCCTAAAAATCTGAACTCGCACATGATCATATTTTTAGGTTAATCCGCCCAAGAATTCATAGATGCCCTCTTCTTGAATCATCTTCTTAATCTTAACGGCATCCGCTGAACACTCAGTTTGCAAGTTTTGATAATGGATCAACTCTTGCCATAAACTGCTGAGCTTATGAAAATAGGTGGCAACTAACCAGTCACCCTGGGTTGGTCCATGTATCCTTCGTTTCAAGTCATATTTCAAGGCAGCGTTCCCTACTTTGGAATACGTTTGAGCAGTAGCATCCCGAATCTCTTTTGCTGTGCGAAGAAATAAGTATCCCTGGCTGATTTATGGTTGCATGGAATGTAGCAACCATGACATAATAGTTGAATTTTTCGCTTCCCATTTATCATAAGTAGGATTAGCAAGCTTTGGTTCTTGATTTTTTCCATTCAAGTGTCTCATCTTCCCTCTGCTCTTGATGGACAAAAGAGCAGATTGTGACCAAGCTAGATAGTTGAGCCTATTCAATTTGACAATTGTGATTTGGAGAGTTGGATTTTCACAATGGGAGGTTAGCTGACTCTCTACCCCTTTCGTCTGATCTGTCTCTGACATATTGGAATCAGACATCCAACCAAATAAAGTGCTCCAACACAACTAGTGGGCTCAAAAAAAATAAGGCAAGCTACTAGAAATCAACCATAAAGCCAATGCATCTAGACTTTGGTTTTTTTTTTTGCTAAACTATAGGTCGTTTAGGGATTACCTGTTGTTTGGCATAGTGCTAAACGACATGTTTTCCAATAGATGTAAACGACGTGTTGTTTAGGCTTTCAGATCCAGCTCGTCGCTCCAACTGCCGCCGCTGCCAAGAACGTCGGTAGGCCTCGAAAAACTTCAGAAACCACCAAAAACAACCAAAAATTCCAGGGATGGAAGCCTTGTCACAACTGATGCATCAAAACGCCCACTGTTGGGCGTCGTGATGTCTCGGTTGTTCAGAATCTCCCCTTGTCGTTGGAGAGGTGGCCACCTTTCGCCTTAGGGATGATTCAGAGAATACCGACGGTACCTTTTGTGGGTGGTGTGACTTAGATGATGGTGAACAACATCTAGTCGCACAAGTCACAGTGCCCACGGAGGAAGAAAACACGAGGAACCAACGAGGAAATCGAAAGGAAAATAGAGAATAAAGATCAAGAACCAAAATCGGCTTTGATACCAAGTAGAAAAATAGAGAATAATTCTTATTCACTTGCTTAGTCTCATACGGCTACATAGGTTAAATAGAAAAGACCTAGAACCTATATATGGAGAGCAATAATACAATATTACAATGTAATCAAATCAACATAAAAACAGAATAATAATAAGCATAAATCAAGGAGGGTCTCGTCTATCAAATCTTCAACACGAATAACTCCGGCTGGTTCTTGGAAGTGGCTGTTTACTAGTTGGGTTGTCGGAGAAGTCTTATTATGATCCCTGAGAGTCGAGAAGGACGGGGATGGAGCCGCTTTGGCACTGAATTGATTAAGGTGAAGAATTATTTCAAATCCTTGGTTGATTCCTCAGCCGTGATGTTGCATCCGCCGTTTGGTGTCCCTTCTTTGTTATTATTAAACATTATTCTCAAGGAAAGGTAACGGCTCTTATTGTGTATGTAGATGATATTTTAGTAACAAGAAATGATGATGATGAGATACAAAAGTTATAAAATTACCATGCAAATGAATTTGAAATAAAAAGACTTGGGTAGTTTGAAGTATTTTCTAGGCATTGAGGTAGCAAAGTTAAAACATGGTATATATATAGATATCTCCCAACGACAATATATCCTTGAACTTCTCAAAGAAACAAGGATGCTCAGATGTAAAAGTATTGATAATCCGGTGTAGGTGAATGTTAGGTTGGGTGAAAATAGTAAGAGTCCTTTGATGGACAAAGGAAATACCAACAATTGGTTGGTAGGTTGATTTATTTGTTTCATAATCATTCCAACATTGCATATGTTGTTAGTGTGGTGAATCAATTATGCATTCGCCATGTGCGTCTCATATGGATGTAGTCTATTAGATTCTTTGTTACTTAAAATCCTCACCAAGTAAGGGATTTTTTTTTCTTGTCATGATCGCTTGAACATAGAAACCTATAAAGATGCAGATTGGGCTAGATCTATTATGAATCGACGGTTCACGCTAGGATATTCCACATTTGCTAGAAGTAATTTGGTTACTTGGTGTAGTAGGAAACATTCAGTTGTTGCTAGATTTAGTGTAGAAGCAGAATTTAGAGCCATGACTCATGGAGAGTAAAATGTTGTGGTTGAAGATATTATTGAAAGAATTTGGGTATGATTCCAAAGATTCCATGAGATTGTATTGTGACAACAAAGATGTGATTAACATTGCTCACAATCTAGTTCAACATGGTCGAACTTAGCATGTCGAAATTGATAGACATTTTATTAAAGAAAAGCTATGAGCAATTATAATTTGCACACTGATGTGAAGATAGGAATAGCTTGTTGATGTCTTGACAAAAGGAGTGTCAAGTAGTGCCTTTCATGCAAGGCATGCGAGATATCTTTGCCTTAACTTGAGGGGGATTGTTGATGTGCTTATTTTAGTATTAGAATATTGGCAGCATTTATGTACTTTTACAATATGTAGCAATTATAAATAAAACGTGAGCAGAAGGAGAACCCAAATTCTGACGTTCTCTTCTATACTCTTTTCTCTATCTATCTTCTACTCTTTTCTCTCTTTTCATGGTATACTATTCAACTAAATATTCTTTTTGTTTTTTTTTTTTGTTTTTTTTTGTTTTTCTTTTTTGGATGAATAAACAATCCATTAAGCTATGAAGAACAAACACAGTATGGCAGCACCACAGCTACTCAAGTTTGCTCGTTAAAAACTAAAAATATCTACACACACTATTGGTTGTTTATGCATTAACCATGTGGGCCAATTTGAGAAGATATAGTGACATAGAAGGCTCTAAAACTGATATCCATATCTGGTCTCTTACGAATATGTTGCACATGAACATTTGATTCCTTGATTTACTCGCTGTAAATATATCTAATACCAGCATAAGAAAAATACTACACTTCTTGGTAACTTCTTTTTTGTTTTGTTTTCTTTCTTTCTGGTAAGTAACTTTAAAATTCTTGATAAAAGTGACGCACATTTTGAGAATGTTAAGAAGATCTCAAATCAAATGGTCAAATTTTCAGCACAAATGAGTAACTTGGACACAATTAGCATAATTGGCTGCTGTCCTAATAAATTTAGATCGTAGATCTGAAATGTGGAACCCTTACAGTTTCAAAACTTTAATCCCAGTGATTCCAACATTTTCTTTTGTTTCTTTTTTTTTCCCTGTTCAAAAGGCATGACATAGAGAAGTGACATGAATTCGGCGAAAGAGGCTAGAACTATTGTAAGTCTAACTATAGACTACCTTAAAGCATCCTATCTACTAATTAAGCTACTAATAGAAGTTGCAAATGAGCCTATCACCATTTTACTATGTTCCACATAAAACCAATCTCACATCCTCTTTTTGTGTACGATTACAATCTGCAATCTAGGTAGCTTAGTATTATAGTATGGATGATTGGTTGTTATTGCCATACCTCAATATTAGGAGTGACAATTCATGTTCGTGTGTCAGGTTCGGGTCGAGTCGAAGCATGGATATAAAACTATATAAGTCAACTCTAACCCGGCCCATTTAATTAAACAGGTCAAGTCCCTCAATCCTAACCCTCTAATTTTGTATTGTGCTTGTGTCGGGTTCATGGGTCATGTCAAAATTTGTCTGTGATTATGTCATGTGTCAGGTTCGGATAGTATCGAAGCATGTGTATAAAGACTATATAGGTCAACCATAACGTAACACATTTAATTAAACGGATTAGACTTCTCAACCCTAACCTTTTAATTTTGTGTTGAGTTCGTGTCAGGTTCGCGGGTCATGTCAAAAATTGCCAGCCCTACCTAATATGTTCAAAAGTTGCTTATTGTGCTTGGAAACTAGTTTATTTTAAAATCTTATTTGGGATTTAGCTCAAGTAGAAAATCTATGTCTTCCTCACGCCATTGTGCATCTTCTCTAACTATTAGAATTTTACAAGCATGTCTTTAATTGGTAATGTGCTCCCTTGTTATTGGGTGCATAGTTCATTGCTACATGGCCTATAGAGTCTCTTGTAGTTGGTTATTTACTTGCCTTTCTTGTTGCAGGAGCCAATTGAGGTTTTTGGGCTTCAGAAGGAAATTGTACAAATTTCTGCTGGTTATCATCACTCTTGTGCTATTACAGGTACGCGGT
Source organism: Betula pendula (assembly GCA_900184695.1). Lineage (NCBI taxonomy): Eukaryota > Viridiplantae > Streptophyta > Magnoliopsida > Fagales > Betulaceae > Betula > Betula pendula. The sequence continues at coordinate 26,217 of FXXK01002906.1, forward strand.
GAGGAATGTAATCCTTGTGGAACTTGTTGAATGTTCATTTGCTTGTAAATGATGCATTGAAAGAAAAAACTTTTTTTTTTTTTGAAATACGTTTCTATTTCCCACAAGTATATCATATATTTGACAGTAGATAGTAACCGCCAAAGGCGTCAGATTTTACAGATGAAAATAGAGCATAAGTCCAAATTTATTGTTGCCTTGACTATACTGGCAACTAAAAGCAATATTCTCCAATTATCATAAAACGAGAGCCCATACTTATAAAACAAAATAAAATAAAAGGAGAGCCCATCTAAAAATATCGTCTACTTTGCGTTTTTGGCCAAAAATAATGGTGATAGAGACCAAGTATGAGAGCCTATTGGGAGGTTGGTGCTCTAAGGAGGTATTGGGGACATTTGGAGTGGGAGTTTGGAAAGTTATTAGAAGGGGGTGGGAAACATTTTCAAAATTTGTTATATATGAGGTGGGTGATGGGTCAAAGGTGAGATTTTGGCATGATGTGTGGTGTGGGGATGTACCTTTGAAGATATCTTATCTGGATTTGTTTAGTATTGCATGTAGTGCGATGATGTTTGTGCCTATTTTGGGGGTTTCGTGCGGTGGTGATGGGAACAAGTTACGGGACCTCTTCACAGACCTTGATGAGGGCCATCGCCAAGAGATTTTGGCTACTTGATTCAAGCAGGGCGCAAAGGGCATGAGGGAACTTAAAAATTTAGATTGTTCCAACATTTTTGAAGGATCTAGTCGTAGCAAAGGGAAGAAGGCTTTGTCAGTTTGATGAGGGTTCAGTGTTTGTAGTGGTGGGTCTTTAGGGATAGGGTGGGGGCTTCCGTTGTTGTTTTGGGGTTTGGTGGGTTCTTTCTTTTTGTCTCTTCTTAAGTGTTTCTTTTCTATATTTCCGGTGTACCTTAGTGCACTCTTGCTATTTTTTATAAAATTTTTTCTTATTTATCAAAAAAAGGATGTGTCAGTGGGCGGATAATATGCAAGTACAAGAGTTGAATATTCATTGGAATGTTACTTTTGCTAGACCGGTTCAAGATTGGGAGGTGAATGTGGTCTTCTCATTTTTTGAGATGTTGTATTCATTCAGTGTAAAGCAAGGAGATGTTGATAGAATATGTTGGAGTCCTTCCAAAAGGAGTAGGTTTGAAGTGAAGTCGTATTATCACATGTTAACTGTTACTAATTGATCCCTTTTTCCATGGAAGAGTATATGGCGAGTTATGGCTCCTCCAAGGGTGGCGTTTTTTGTGTGGTTAGTGGTTTTAAGGAAAATATTAATGCTGGACAATTTGAGAAGGCGGAATGTTATGATAGTGGAGTGATATATGTGTAAGAAGAGTGGAGAGTCCATTGATTACCTTATGATTCATTGTGAAGTAGCAAAGGAGTTATGGAGTGCTATTCTTAATCTGTTTTGTGGGGATTGGGTTATGGTTTGTAGTGTTAGAGATTTGATGGTGTGTTGGGGAGGCCAGGTTGGGCGTGGTAATGTTATGGAAGTATGGAGGTTGGCTTCATTGTGTGTAATTGGGTGTATTTGATGAGAGTGGAATGCTCGGAACTTTGAAGACGGCGATAGAGTTGCAAACGATTATGTTTAACACTTTATATACATGGATGTCCGTACATCAGAGCTTGCTGTTTTCTAGTTTTGTAGTTCTTTTTGAACTTGTGTTCGTCTTTTTCTTTTGATTAGGGGTTTTTCTTGTATACTTCCTGTATATCAGGGTTGTGCCCCTTTGCGCTTTTAATGAAATTGATTTACTTATCAAAAGAAAAAAAAAAAAATCAATTCAGTTTCAGAGCAGGTTGCAAGAGAGTTGTTTTTATTCAAGATGCATTTAATAACTAATAGCCTTGATGTTTGTAATGAATAGAGAATTTGAGTTTGTTTTAATTTCTACTGCATCCCCTTTTGCATGTAAAGAGACTTTGTATATGATTTTGCATTGTGCAGCTAAATATTGATCTATGAAATTCTATATTTAAAACTTTGATTTATATATTTAGATATATATATTCCTGGTTAACTGTTAATTGATCTCAGTTAAGCTCAAGGTGCAAATCATTCTTTACTTTGACCTGCATATCTGAAAGTGTTGAACACTTTGTTAGACTCAAAACTTACCCCATTTCAGCAAAAAGTGCATTTAAGCAGTCTTTTGTCAGTGATTTTGCATTTAATGACCATGAATGTATCTGGATTAGTAAAATTATGGAGCCAATCATCTTTTTCTTGAGTTCTTTTTTTTTTTTTTTCAGTATCCCTTGTAAGTGAGTGCATTCTTCTTTTCCATTTCTTGTAGTGGATGGAGAACTCTACATGTGGGGGAAAAACTCCAATGGGCAACTTGGCCTTGGAAAAAGTAACATCTAAACCCTTACTTTTCTGGTATAGGTGATATAATTTAGTTGCTGAACTTGCCATCTTCTATTTCATTATTACGCGCATATATTCTTTGCTGCAGTAGTTGTTTAGGTACTTGGTAAACAACTGGTACCTTTTTGAATTAATGCATATGTTGCATTGTTATGCAGGGGCAGCAAAAGTAGTTCCTCTGCCAACTAAATTAGAATGCTTGAATGGAGTTACCATTAAGATGGCAGGTCTGGGTTCAGAGCATTCAGTGGCTGTTACTGGTAGGAAACTGAAAAGACTTGTTGAAATTTAGATAATCTTTTAAGACCTGTTTCGCTTTCAGGAATGAAAACTGGGGATTGGATCACTATTTTTAGAATTCTGATTCCCAAGTTGTGATTCCTATTACAATGTGTTGGTATGGCAAAGGTCAAATTATGTGAATATACGTACTTTTTTTTTTTTTTTTTGTCACAGTTGGAAACCATTGCGCTAGGGTTTTGTTTACAGATATTGGGTTTAGGTTTAGAAGGAAAAAGGAGAAAGAGAATGTTGGGAGAGAAGGGAGAGTGAGATCCTCTATCTCTCTGCCCGTCATGTCTTTTATGTTTATTTTCTGAAATTTGTAGAATTGCCCTGCTCACTCATAACAATTCACTACTCTACTATCATCACCACTAAGCACTCACTCACATATCATCTTTGCTACGAGTAAAAAAAAAGTTAAACAATTCCATGAGATCAAATGTAAATTTGCATTTCATCAAGCAATATTTTGCTTCTGGTGCATAACAATATGGGTTTTTGAGAAAGTTGCAGGAGATTTGGATGGTATTTGGATCTTTTTTTTGTCTATTTATAATCTTTTTCTTAATTGTAAAGTAGGTAGAGATTTATGGAGCTGCCTAGAAGGGTGAGAGAGTTGGGGAGGGGAGGTCGGGGGGGCTGCGCAGACATTTTGGAAGTTTGGAGGTTTGGCTCCTTTATGTTTAATGTGGTGTAGTGGAAAGAGCGGAATGTAAGGAGCTTTGAAGATGGAGAGACTTTGGTCGTAGAGTTGAAAAAGATTATATTCAACTCCCATCATGGATAACAGCTCATAAATGTTTGCTTTTTTTTTTTTTTTTTTTTTTTTTTTTATCTTCTTCTTCTAGTTTTTCTAACTTTTTAAATCTTTGTTCTTCTTTTTCTACTGAATAGGGGATTTCCTTGTAAACTTCATGTGTTCTAGGGTTATGCCTCTTTACTCTTTTTCAATGAGATTAAATTACTTGTTTTTCTTTTAAGAAAAGTATTTGGGGGCTTGTTTCAACTACTCCAGGAAATCTAAATCAAGATTCTAGCAAATGCCAAAATCTGTGTTTGTAGCTCTGCAAAAATTAAACCCCCTTCTTGCCGGAAAGGAAATAGAAAATATAAAAGGATACACAGGTCGGATCTGAAACGACTGGCCATGCACTGTGGTGGCTAGAGGTGTGGTGGTGGTGATGGTTGTGGAAGAGTGGTGCTTTCCTTGCAAATTATGGTTGACGGGTTGTGGGTTGATGGTGCTAGTTATGGCTGAAGGTTGTTGAAATGGTGCCCAAGAATCGGGCAAGGTGCAAGTCATATGACCTGGCATTGGTGATAATGGTGTTGGGTCGGGGTGGTGGTGTATGCGGTAGAGGGTTTTGCAGTGGATAGTGTCACAGGATTAGGAGTTGTAGCCTATTTAAAGGCAACTTTTGGCTTTGTTTCAAAAATTGGTGTTTTGGTGAATAAAATTTCTAGAGATGTGTTTTTCTATTGTTCTTCCAACTTTTGGGTATTCTTTTGAATCAATATACCAATTGTTGATGCCTTTATTCCTGATATTTTGATTGAATAAATAGGTTTAAAGAAAGATTTTGTTTTCTGTATCTGTGCATAAATCAAGATTGTTTATACTTCAGTGAATTGGAATAGGAATAGATTTCACACATATCCATCCTGGGAGTGGACAGTGTGGGAAAGTGAGATCTCATTTCCCCATTCCTATAGGCATTGAACAAACACAAGCTCATAGTTGTGATTATTTTGCAGTTGCTATTTATAAATAACTTGTGCTTGGAGAAATAACATTTATTTTATTTTGGTCGTTGTTTATATTCTCCACTAGATGGTGGTGAGGCTTTAAGTTGGGGGTTAGGAGACTCAGGAAGACTTGGGCATGGCCATGAGTCGAGCATTTTAGGGCTCTTCAAAAACACCAGGTTGTACTTTATTTCTTAATTTCTTCTTGAACAGTAGTTTATATCATATAACTGATAGAATATTTATTAAATGATTAAATTGATTTTTTCCTATTAGTTCAAAAACAGGGACTTTTTTGGTGATCGTTTGCAAACTCAATTCTCTTCAAAAGAAATACTACACCAGAAGCATAACTTGCTCTTTTTTTTTTTAATAAGTAAATCAATGTCATTAAAAAGCGTAGAGGGGTACAACTTGTGTACACCGAAAGCATACAGGATATATCCCATACAAGGGAGAAAAATAAGAAAAAAGTCCAAAAATTCCATGAAACTAGAAAAATGAGGACTACTATAAGCTGCCGTCCATGTATAAAGGGATTTGAGCATAATGGATTTAATTTGTTCCATCGATCTCTCGCAAGCTTCAAAAACTTCTTGCGTTCTGCTCTCTCCAAATACACCACATTAACCACAAAAGAGCCATCCTCCGAACTTCTAATATGTTTCACCTTCAACTTAACCTCTCCAACTATCCAACACTTCAATCACCTTTCTAGGCATAATCCACTCTATCCCAAAAGATGGAAGAGCGCAACCCATAACTCTCATGCAACTTCACAATGAAGAAGAATATGATTTATAGATTCCCACTCCTCTTACATATAGAATACTAGTTTACCACTATGACTCCCCTCTTTCCAAACTTAATATCCTCCCTAGAGCCGCTGTTCACACAAAAAAATGCCTCTCCTGAAGGAGCTTGACCTCTTCAAATATTCTTTCAAGGAAATGAGGAGCCTACCAGAATGGAGAATGCATGATAAAAGGATTTTACATCAAGCTTTTGTCTTTTGGAGGGAATCCAACATATTTTATCCTCTCCTCATTGTCGTAGCCTGATAGAGTAGAAAAGATGATAGAAAGATGTTACCAAATCCACTTCCTAATCATGCATTGGTCTGGTAAATAATATATTCTATTGAAGATTTTCATTAAAGAATTGCACATGATCTGCCCACCACGCCTTTTGACATCGCGCAATACTAAATAATTCCAAAAAGGAAGCCTTCAAAGGCTGGATCCAACATTACAAATAGTGTCAAAACCTGATTTTCGATCCATTGCCTACCTTATATGTAACAAATGTAGAAAAAATTCCCCACCCTCCAAATATATATCTACACTCCCACTCCAAAGGGACCCACTACAACCTTAGACCACCAACCTCCACAAACCCTCCCTCTCCATAACATAATGCCATAACCATTTCTCTAGAAGAACTCGGTTAAATTGAACTTGATTTCTAACTCCCAAACCTCCAGAAGACTACGGAGTACAAATCTTCAGCCAACTAACTAAATGGAACTTAAATTTGTCACCAACTTCACCCCCCAAAAAGTTCCTTCGAAGTTTCTCAATCCGATTAACTTTATTTATTTATTTTGTAGTTTCTCACTGGATTATCTCTTCCTTCACCTCTCCTCAGAGAAAGAGTGCTATCAACTACTAAAATCCTCATAAAATTAGCTCTTTTATGAGACACAAGCATTTGAAAGAAGCTTGTGTTCTTACCCCCTTGCTTAAGCTAACCCCCATATCTGACTCCAAAGGTCTCCTTTTTAAAGATAAGCTCTTCAATTCAGATTTGAGTTTTAAATGTTCACCTTGAGATGTAACCTAGGCTCCCTTCACAACCCACTTCTGAACCTTATCAAACATCCTACCCTGCGAGCACCCCTAACTCCTCTAAGACTTCCTTGTCACTTTTTTAAGTCATCTTTGCAGGATTTTAATCTCCTGGCTAACACAAAACGATGTAAGCTTGAAAACTGGTAACTTTATCCCTCCTGCACACAAAGCCTGTCCCCTTAAGCAGCAGTCTTAAAAACACATTAGTCTTTGACATGGATACAGCTCCTTGGAGGAAGTGTCAATGCTACCCAGCCATACTTTTTTTTTTTAATGTATTAACATATCTTTTTGTGCAGTGAATACACACCAAGGCTTATCAAGAATCTTGAGGGGATTAAGGTGTTATTTACTTCTTGTACTTTGAATTGCTGATTGATCATATCTGAATCAATATGTCATTTTTTCATAAATAATGGTGGTTAAGTTTCATTTATTGATCGATACATAGGTTAAAAATGTAGCTGCTGGGTTGCTGCATTCAGCATGCATTGATGGTATTTTGTGTGAACTTTATTTTGATCCATTGTTTTCTGTACTGAAGCTTTTGCCTCATTTAAAATATCCTTGTTATACCCTCTACATTTTTCCAAATTTTGCAGAAAATGGCTCTGTGTTTATCTTTGGTGAAAGAGCTGTAGATAAAGTGGTAAGTCACGGAGTTAGTGTTTAAATTGTTTTTTATACCCATAGTTTCTTGAACTCTTTGGTCAGTTTTTAATCATTTTATTATTTCTCAATGAAATAACTCAGGGATTTGCAGAGGTGGAAAATGCAACAACTCGTTCCATGTTTAGCAAACTGCCGTATTCAGAAGAAGTTGCATGCGGTGGCTATCACACGTGTGTCCTGACAAGTAATTCATTATTTTCTCAATTTTTTGTAGTTTTAATTTTTCTCTAAATTTTTTCATGATCATGTGCTTATAAAGAGCAAGAGACTTTACGAAGGAAAGAAAACTAAAGCAACATGGTGTGGTTTGCCTTTCTTTCTCCTGGCCATGAACAATTTATTCCCTAGCAACAGTATTTTAGCTCGCAACTATTCTTCAGCCAAGTTGCCTCTCTCCTGATGGGTTTTATTGGCATAATTGCCTATTCAATGGCCTATGAGAGATTTCTTTTAGTGAATGTTCCTCAAAGAACTGTATCATCCCAAAAGGACATGGGGCTTGACTGAGAATTCACCAGATTTGTGGATCAATTCATGAAACATTAACAAAAAAAAAAAAAAAAAAAAAAAACGTAAGTCGATTAAATTTTACTTGGGAAAAAATACAAAATTAGTCCTCGTGGTTTCATTGAGTTGCAAATAGCTCTATGGAGTTTAAAAAGTTAATGAAAACTTCCGTGAGCAAAAAACACAATACTTCGGATTAGGTAATACTCCGGCTTTGCTAGCGGACTGGCCGAGAAGTTTACTTGACAGGGGTGGGTATACGAAGTGGCCCTGCCTTTGAGGAGTTTCTTGTCATAAAAAAAAAAAAAAAAAAACACAATAGGTCCCCCAATGGATTTTCCGTTGATAAATTGGACGGAATCCGTTAATTTGTGATGTCAACACCAATAATAATGTGACACATTTTTTCTAAAAAAAAAAATTAAAAAAATTAAAAAATAAAGAAAAGAAAATTGAAGGAGTGGCCAAACCACTACGGAGTGGTTTGGCCACCCCAAGCCGGCCAAGGGTTTTCATGGAGGAGACTTACAGATGGGTTTCCATGGAGGAGACGTCCTAATGAGACGTATAAGACAGAGCATGTAGAAGATACTGTGCTCTAGACAATGATGAAACACCATGGTGACATGGTAGGTCTGTGTAGACCCATGATTGTGGGTCACCATGGCAGGAGACCCTCTGGCAGGCCAATGGCTGAACCAGCCCTTGGTGTGGTTTGGCTACCACTTGTTTCTTTCTTATTTCTATATATATTGCATCCAAAGATCTATTTGTGTTTTTAGCTTACCCGATAGAGTTTTCATTCACTTTTTAAACTCAGATCTATTTGCAATTGGTTTTGTTTTGTTTTTTTTATAAGTAATTGCATACATTAAAAAAATATAGAAGGGCGCAATCTTAGTACACAAGAAATTTACAAGAGAACACCTAATTTGAAGAAAAACAAAAATTCAAAAAATATGCAAAATTAGAAACAAGCAAGCTATGATGTGCAACTATCCAAGTATGTAACGTGTTAAAAACAATCTTCTGCAACTCTGTCACCGATGTCTCTACGTCTTCAAAGTTCCAAGCATTCCTTTCACGCCAAAGATGAACATTAAATACAATGAAGTTAACTTCCATACTTCCTTAACTGTACCAAACCCAACCTGACCACCCCAATTGTTTAACAAATCAATCACCCGTCTCTCCATAACCCACTTGACACCAAACAGCTGAAGAATATAACTCTAGTTTTCTTGTTACTTCACAATGAATCAATAAATGGTCAATGCACTCCCTGCCATTCTTTCTTTGATAAGTAAGGGAAAACTTTTATAAAAAGCCTAAGGCGTTCCTAGGTACACCGGCAATATACAACGGAAAGCACCTATCTAAAACGCATAAAAGAAAAACCCGCAAAACATCAAAAACTCACAATACACCAAAAGCCCTCAAACTTGAGACCCACACGAAGCGCTCAACGCTAAAAAACATGACTCTTGCCTTTCCCACGCTTGTAGATTCATAGTTAATAGAGCATTCTAAGTTAAGAAGCTCTCTTCTACTCGAGAACAAGCACATTTAACCTCTCGATAATGATCCTTTATAATGGTTGTCAAGAGAGCCACAGTCTGATCCAAATACCCCTCCCCGCTCTTCTTGCATATGCAACACTACTCAACCATCAAAATATTCTGCTTTCTCAAATTATCAAGCGTCAATATTTTTCCTAATGTTGTCATCCACACAAAAAATGCCACCTGCAAATGAGCCTACCATCCTGGCTAGTTAACACTTAATAGAACTTCACTTCAAACTTACTCCTATTGAGAGGGCTCCAACCTATTCTATCCTCTTCTCCATGTCTTAACTAGAGAGAATACAGTCTCTCAAAAAAAGATAGTACCATCTCTCCACCTCCCAATCCTGAACTGGTCTAGTAATAATTATATTCCACTGAAAATCCCATCTTGAAACTGCATATTATCCGCCACCCATGCATCTTTTCTTTGGGCTATACTAAGCTAATCCGGATAACATATTTTCAATGGTCTATCCCCACACCAAATATCACTCCAAAACTAACTTTTGACCCAACCCCCACCTCAAATCGGACAAAATTGGAAAACTTTTCCAACCCGCTTTTAATATGTTTCCAAACTCCTACTCCAAATGTCCCCATTACCTCCTTAGAGCTTCAACTGCCCCTTGTACCGTCATATTTAGTTTCGATCACCAATTTCCATTATGTCTCTCTATCCATAGCATATCGCCACGGCCACTTTTCCAAAAGGGCTCAATTGAACTGATCAGATTTTTAACTCTCAACTCACCTGATTTTATTTGAATGTAGACCCTTGCCCAATTCATTAAATGGAATTTAAACTCATTCCCAATACCACCCCATAAAAAATCTTTCTGAAGTCTCTCAAGCCTATTGGCCACTTCCACTAGTAATACATAGGTAGATTAGATAAAGTACTCTTAATCATTGGTAATCTACCACCCTTAGATCGTAAAGTTTCTTCCAACCAGCGAACCGATGTTCCATTTGTTCAGTACTGCCATTCCAAATAGAAGTAGCCTTATAAGAAGCACCCAAAGGCAAATCCAAATATTTCATTGGCAATAGAGAGACTCTACACTCAAGAATACTGGCCAGATCTTCTACATCTTTCATTTCGCCTATAGGAACAATTTCTGATTTTCCTAAATTGATTCTCAAACCTGAAACTGCTTCAAAACTTGAGAAAATACACCGTATATGTTGAATTTGTTTGGAATTTGCACTATAAAAAATCAGCGTATCATTAACAAACAGTAAATGAGACTCTACCAAGGCTTTGTTATTCCTTGACCCACTGAGTAACCTTTCAAAAGACTCTGATCCATTGTCGCAGTCATCATCCGGCTCATTGCCTCCATAACCATGAACAATAGCGGCGATAGTAGATCCACCTACCTCAACCCACGAGAGCTAGTAAAAAATTCGGAGGGAGTTCTATTTACAAGAATGGAAAATTGCACCATAGAAACACAAAACTCTATCCAATCCCTCCATTTCTCCCCAAATCCACATCGCTTTAACAAATAGAGCAAGAACTCCCAATTTGCATGATCATATGCCTTTTCCAAATCCAACTTGTACAACACCCCATATTCTCCCGATCTAATCCGAATATCCACACCGACTTGAACCTGTTTGCTAAAACCTTAGAAAAGATTTTATACACCCCACTCACAAAACTAATTGGCCGGAAGTCCTTCACATCAACAACACTTGCCTTCTTTGAAATAAGAGAAACAAAGGTTGCATTAAAACTCTTCTCCAGCTGTCATCGACTGTGACTCCATAAACACTGCCATGATATCCTCTTTCACTACATCCCAACACCTCTTAAAAAATCCATAGAGGAACCATTCGGCCCCAGCGCCTTATCACCATTCAACTCCCTCACCACCTCCCACACTTCCTGCTTCTTAAAGTCTCTTTCCAACCAAATACTCTCATCCGCATCAGTAGATTGGAACAAGAGACTATCCACCCTTGGTCGCCAAGTAACCTGCTTAGAATACAAATTACTTTAGAATTGCACTATATGGTCCTTTGTCTCCATGGGACTAGTGGACATTGAACCGTTTCAAAGATTCCTCTTGGTTATTTCTTCGATGTGAATTGACCACTTTGTGGAAAAATGTGGTGTTTTTATCCCCCTCCCTCAACCACAAAGCTCTTGATTTTTGTCTCCAACTCACTTCCTCATAAAGAAAAATTTTCTCCAATTCTTTAGACACATCTTCCTTCCTCATCCTTTCCTCTACTAAACCACGATCCTTTGCAATTACATCTAGATCCTGAATGCCCTCCAATAGGTCCTTTTTTCTTCCCCACATCACCGAAAACCTCTTCATTCCATTTTTTCAAATTTGCCTTCAAAGCTTTCAACTTACTAGCAAAAATTTAACTTTGTAAAACCATGAAAATTATAGGACAGCCACCAAGTTTTAACATGTTCCGCAAAACCTTTTGATTTCAATCACGTGTTCAAATTTGAAATACCTGCTCCCTCCTCTAGGCGCACCACAGTCCCACATGAAAGGAAATTGATTTGACAAAAGGAATGGCAATCGCCTCTTTGTCACATCAAGAAAATGTTCTTCCCATTCTTGAGACAAAAAAAATCTATCAATTCTAGACCATGTTTGCAATTCCTGATTATTTGACCAAGTAAAATGCCCCTACAAGTGGTATATCCATAGGTTCCCTCATATCACCATAATCATTCGGCCCATACACCCCCCCCCCCCCCCCCCAACTGTCCAAACTAAATTATCATCCACATTTCTGAAAGTGGCAAGCAGTTGTATATCTCCCACACACTCAATCTTCTCCACCACTCGCCTATCCCACATTAACAAAACTCCACCTGAAGCCTCTCTTGATCCCATATAGCACCAATCCACATATTGACAACCCATAAACTCGAATCACCTCCCTAGAAATATTTTCCAACTTCGTCTCCAATAGATAGACATATGACATCCGCCTTCCAATCTCTTAAAAGCCCACTAATCCTCAGTCTTTTATCAATCACATTTAATTCTCTTACATTCCATCTTACTATTTAAGGTTTCATAAATCACCATTTGAGCCCCTACCCTTTCCTCTCCCTCTATTAGATTGTCCTCCCTTCTTATTATAGTTCACCAAGCAATCCAGCCTCTTTGATTCCCAATTACCTTTTATCCCTAGCATAAAATGTACTTCAGACACATTCCCTGCTAAAGTCTGATCTCTAGTAGCTTCAATCTCAGCAAATAACGCCAACATGTTGCCCTCAAAGCCATCGCACGACAATCCTACTACGTGACAAAAATCCTTCACCCTTTCAACCACCCAATTGGGAGACACCTTATTTGGAATCCCCTTTTCTACACCCACTGTCAGAGAAAGGATTGACAATGGTTCATTACCCTCCAACTCCTCCCCATTGACATTCAATTCATTATTCAAAACAAATTCATTTAGCTCATAAACCTGCAACTGCTGAGAAATCTGACCCCCTATGTTTCCTTTCCTCTTCTCAATCTCCACAGCTACCAAAGCATCTTCAAAATCCCCCTTGGACAAATACCTCTATCCCTGCTTCCATCTTCACACACCCGTATTATACTTTGTCCCCTCCCACTAATATTCTCCACAGAACTGAATTCTCCTTTCTGACCAGATGAACACCCTGTTTCCATTCCCACCTTAACACAACCACACAGCCTTGTCCCGGACCCATCCTCCCCATCAATTTCTGAAGAAATGTCCTTGAAAAAAGGACCCAACACCTGAATGTTAATCTCCTTGCTACCTACACCCTTACTCCCTTCAGGACTTATCTGAGTTTTCCTGAACTGATCCCACCTTATCTACTGAATTATTTTGAGCCACACCCACCCTTTTCGATACACCCATAACTTGTTTGATCGTATTGAGTCCTCACCCAATTGAATTGGAGGCTCCTACCAATTTCTTGACAGTTTCTGCCTCTTTCGATTTCATACAAGCCAACCTATCCCCATCTTCTAGTCCCTCCTGATCATGTGTCATCTCCAGTCTTCTTTAAACATGTCAGGACATGACCCCTGTAAGTCAGATGCGAAAGCCAACTTCCCGGCTATTTCTGGCTCCTTCAGCTTCGTAATCGCCAGCCTACCTACCTCATCGAACTCCTCCTGATCACCGGTCATCACCGTGCCTACACCTGCCACACTACCATCCTTCGGAGCAGATTCGCCCAACCCATCCCCCAGAAACCTTCACATTATCCTTCACTTTCCATATCACCTTCTCCAATTGTTTCACCAGATACTTGGATATGACGTCAACAACAGTAGGGCTGACATTGGCTGTGATGCAGAAAAATGAATACTTGCAATCAACCCAGAAACAAATTTCAACAAAACTCTCTAATACGAAGTTGAAAGAAGAAGAGAAGTAATTGAAAGAGGAAAAAAACTTTTTTATTCCATGTCTCAGCTTGATGTGCTTACATTGGCTTAAATGGAAGAAAATACCAACTATTTTGGAAAGACATTAATAGAGATTACAATCAGAATAAAATCAAAAACCATAGAGAATAAAATCCTAGCACATAAGAAGTTTCCATCCTGAACATGCTCAAAACAAGATTGCACTGAGAAAGGCAGTTTACCTCTCCTCTCCTTTGTATATGCATATAGATATGTATATACGGTAATGCCATGTTTCAAGAGCCAAAATTATATTATATCAGTGTTTCATTTGAAAGATCATGCAGCTCTATTTCCCTTTCTTTTCTTTTCTTTTTATAATTTTCCTTTTCTCACCCTTCTTGTTAGTTCTAGATTGTCTACCGCATGCTATATTCAATATCCAGTCAAATATATGAACTTTGTTCCTTTTTTTTTTTATTTTTTTAATTTCTGTTTTTACTATCTTTTCGTAGGAAGTGGAGAACTGTACACTTGGGGCTCAAATGAGAATGGCTGTCTTGGTATCGGGTATTTTCCACTTTTTGAACCTGCAGCTTTAGACGTTTGTTTTTAATTACTCCATGGTCACAATTTTGTTTGAAGAATGCTGATATCTCCATTGTATTTTTTTTTTTTCCTATCAGTTCTATGGATGTATTTCATCTCCCTGAAAGAGTTCAAGGTCCTTTCTTGAAGTCTCCTGTTAGCAAGGTTTGTTGCACTCTTTTTTCCTAAAATATCTTCTAATGACTTTACATTACATATTTTCATAAGAAACAACTTAGAGGGGAATGTTATATTGAGTAATGCTTTCTGCTGCTCTCTGTGAATTTGTCGTGAGTTATAAAAGACCATAAATTAGAATGAAATATGCCAACACAATGAATATAAGAACCCAACTAGTGATGGGGAAATATATTGTTCAAATTCTTCACCATTTTCACATTAATGTCTGATATCTTTGACAAACGTGCATTTACAGGTTTCTTGTGGTTGGAAGCATACCGCAGCTATTTCTGGTAAGAATCTTTATCAAAACTAAAACCAAATTGGACTTTGTAGTTTCATATATGGTTTCAACATATGGATGCAAATGATTTCATTCTTATAAATCTGAATTTGCAAATAAGTTCTAAATTTATTTTAATTTTAGAAATGTTCTAAAAAATGTTTAATAGTCCTGTTGCTTTTTTTTTTAGAAACAGCTGATAAGTTCTTTTATTATTAATTTTTTTTCCCCTGCAAGGCATGAGAATTTATACATTCTTTTGAAAATTTTAAAGTTGATATACGTCACTTGGAATCCAGGCACACATCTTCCTCCTTACTGAATATATATTCTTAAATATCCTTGGCAAATCTCTAATAATAGAGATACATATTTGTGGTAAAAAACTTGAACTTGCAAATATGGTCAGCTAGCTAGTTTTCTTCACTCTAGAAATGAACTGAGTCCACTCAAACTTTGTTATCAATCTCATGCCTATGACTTCTAAGATTGGCTACTAAGTTATACAAAGTGGCTACTAAGGTAATTTGTTTTTGGAGCATGATTATGATAAATCACGGACTATACGTTATTTTAATGCTCATTGGACATGGTGTTACATTTTTGGAGGCATAGAAAGTAAACGGTAAGGGTGGCAATTTGGGTTCATGGATCACGTTCGTGTTATGTCAAGTCATGGATATATGACTATATAGGTTGACACGAACATGATCATTTAATTAATCATGTAAAGTCCCTTAATCCTGACACAACTTGTCTACAAAACGGGTGACATGACACGACTTGTATAATTCGCTTAATAAACAGATTGTGTTGGGTTGATACAAACACAACCCATTTCAACCTGTTTAATATAATTGAGTTCATTTTTTTCTATATTTCTTTAATAAAAGAACATTACAAAACGCTGGGGGGGATGGGGCCCAAAGAGTCATACAACAACACCTAGAAGAAGCAGTATGTGGGATGAGCATTAAGCCCATTACAAGTCAAAGGTGGGCCAAAGGCCCAAAACCAAATAACCGGCGGTAAGGCCGAGGAAGACAGCCTTCTTGCATGGCTTAGAAGGGTGGAGATCATTTGAGGCGGTTTGAATATCTTCAATGCTACTGAAGGAGCGTGAAACTGGTGCGATCAAGAAAACCTTGGGTAGCACTTTCTCTCCTTGAGAGGGGGCCCGATGCATTGCGCTTCTTAGGGAACCAACCAAAAAAATAACTAGGCTTGTTCATCACAAGGGCGCCGTTGTCCATTCAATCACATTCTCTCAGCAGCCTAAAGAAGCACATAAAAACAAACAATTCTGCTATTCTCTCCACTAAACAAACAAATGGGTATCAAAATTCATCAAAAAGTTTCATTCACTTCCAATCAATCTCACACTAGCACAAACACAAAAACGAAAAGCTCATAAAGCTTCAGTTCACACAAACAACAAGAGAGAGATGAATCGATCACAAAAGAAGACCTGTTGGTTAAGCGCCAGGCCTCGAGCCGAGCGAAGCACGTGTCGTAGAGAGACTGGCTTCAGCGCCATCAGCACTTGGGGTTTCGCAATCACTAAGACTCGTAGTGCAAGTCACTGCAGTCAGAATCTGAGACCGAGTAACGCCTTAGAGGTTTCGAGCTGAAGACCTATTTGATGTGCACAATCTGCAAAGAGTTTGGAGGAGAACAGTGGTAACAAGGAGAACATTTCGAAGCCAAAAGCTTGAGCTATAGGGATGTTCTTTGGGACAAAAAAAAAGAAGGCCGATTTTGGCTGCTCAATGTGGAGAAAGATTGCAACGGGAGGAGAAGCCAAGGAGACTGGAGGAAGGCCACGTGGGTGGTGATAGACGGCGAAAAGGAGTTGATCTTGCTTTTAAACAAAATAAAAATAAAAGAAAGCAAAAGGAGATGAGAAGGGAGGGGGAGGGGTAGAAGCTGGGGAAGGAGGTGGAAAGGCTCTCACAAGAGGGAGGGGGAGTGCTCTCACTGGAATATGGGTATGACACCCCCCAAAAAAAGGTGATTATAAGTGATTTTGGGAAGTCTAATTGTAGCTTAACTAGTTCTTTTGGAGTGATAGCACATATGTAGAGACGGTGAACTCTCACAGGGGAGATGGGGAACTTCTTTTTCGAAAGAAAATGTGATTATAGACCTAGGGTTTTTAAGAGTAAAAATGAAATTTAATGATATGGTTATGCGAGTTGTCACGAATTTGAACCATCTATTAATTATGACTAACCAGGTCATCCCATTTTGACCTGAAACCTAGTACACAAAAATTTAACCCTCTAATTTCGTATTGTGTTTTTGTTGGGATTGCGGGTCATGTGAAAGATTGCTAGCCCTAGTAAACAGAAATAAAGTTGTGGTTTATGTTTGAAAGTTTGTTTTACAATTAGTGAAATACATGGGAAGAGTGGATAGAGCACTCTTTGAGATCCTGTTTATCAAGGAACAATTCTTTAACATGTAATGCAGGTAGAATCAATAGATTATTTTCATCATATTTGTCAACCGCCTTGTCAGCCTCTCTAGTGTCATCATGAAAGATATGCCACTCTTTTTACCTTTTCCCAAACTATCTTGATTTACGTGAACAAGTTAACCAATTCACTCCTTTTGAAGTGAATTAATCGCTTCACTATCAGTAATCATTATAATCGAGGCATTTGACCTAGGGGTCATCATATGGATTGGAGTGAAATAGAATAATTTTATATGCATCATCCTTGAAATTTATATTTTTGGAATCTTTTGCCAACCAAATTGTGCAAAGCTTGAACTTGCTTATTTGTTTTGTTGTTAGATCACATATTCACTCCATTTGTGCTTATCTTGTCTTCAACTAAATTCCCTTTTGTATATGCGTCCTAATCAATGGTTTAGGTTGCTCCTTAGTGGATGCAGCAGTAAATTCTTGATGATACTGGAATGCTTTCTAATTACGGATCTGGTTGTGTTGAAGGTTTGCAAGTTTCCCTCTAATCATTTATAATCTGCTTAATCGACCATAAAATAGAAAAAAGGTTCCTATACTTGTATCTTAGTGCAAAATATGCCAGACACTTCTGATCAGGCATTTAAGGATGCTCGAAGTATTCTCTAAAAGAGTGTTTTAGAAACCACATTGTTCATCAATTCAGAAAGTAGACCACTCAGACATCACTGTTGAGACTGTTGGGCTGATCATAGTTGGATGGTTATGTAACATCATGTCATAAAAAATATTTGTTTAATTATGGAAAATAAAAGTGTCAAAAAATAGTTGAATGAAATTTTAAAGGTTGAAATATTATCTTTATAGCTTTCCACAATTGTGTTATCTCATGTTGGCTTATTGTATTCCTATGACCACGACACTGGATAGAGTAAAAGAGGACTTAGAAAATTCATAAGAGCAAGAGTATGAATGCATGGATATGCACTAATCGTTTGTAAGAATTTCATTGTTGATATTGAACATTGAAAGAACAGCAATCTTACACATAAGAAAAATTGGAAGATGTTTTTATTTATATCAACCCTACTTCTTTTGGGCTAAACAAGTCTACTTCCTGGCAAAACACTTGAGGTATTCAGTTCAACTGCCTGTAGGTATGGAAAGTGATATTTCTCTAAAATTGGTCGGGCCTGAAGGGCCAGGCCAGCAAACAGTTGTGTCCAGTGCTTTATGGTTCAAGTGTTAGTCAAGTAGGTCCACTTCAGTTCTTAACCAAAACTGGTCTACGGGGTCAAGCCAGGCCATAACTAGTGTGGATTGACAGTTCAACGGTTGAACATGCTTTAGTCCGACCAGCTGGTGGTCTGGTCCAAGTTTTAAAACACTGCTAAAACATCTTAAAAAGGATTTTATCCCTTGTGCTGAGAAGCACCCATGCACGTTCAAGTAAAACTCAGAGCCAGAGGTAACCATGGAGCGCTTCAATATTTTTTTTCAAACATCTTTAGGAAAATCTTTTCTGCTGGCACACCAATCTTAGGATGCTCCCCGAACATGCTTGATAGATGACTAGACCTTTCTGTTTGTAGCTTTCCCATATGACATTCTGCCTTGTCTTCTTTGAACATGCTTTTAAAACAGAAGGATGGGCACACTCATGGGCCTGGGATTTTTTTTAGTACTTATTTTTAGAGGATGTGATTGAACTTTGTGATGTATTTTAGTCTTACCATGTTGTCCATTTGCTGGTATGCATTATCTCATGAAGCATGCTAAATGTTTCTTGTTTGTAATAAATTAGCGTTTGAATCAATGTAGAATTTATATCTTCTGACAACTTAAGTTTGCTATTTTCATCCAGAAGGCAATATTTTCACATGGGGTTGGGGTGGTTCTCATGGAACATTTTCTGAAGATGGACATTCATCTGGCGGACAATTGGTTTGCTTCCAACTTTCTTGAATAACTTTCATCTGTCTTAATATGCAACATAAGAACCATAGCTGTATGAATGATCAAGATTATTATCGAGAGACTGTTAACATGCACATTACAATTTCGTTTGTGCATGCAGAAGTTCTATACCAGTACTTAATTCTTGACACAGTAATGATTATGTCATTGTAGCAAATTATTATTTAAATTTTGCATTATCTTGATGCATTACCCGATTAGGTCTGGTGCTTATAACATCATTGTCATTCAATGATCTTGAAGCGTGATCATCTATTATTTGTGGTGCTTTTTAATATCTTGTGTTGCAATGATCTTGAAGTGTTATCATTAATATTTTGATTGATGTTACACCAATGCGGTTTATTCTTTTTTTCCCGTCTTTTCGTTTGACTATACTTTACCATGTTGTTAAGCTATTTCAAGTTGTGTTTCTTTGTATAGGGTCATGGAAGTGATGTCGACTACATACAACCTACATTGATTACGTTCGGAAAGAATGTGAAGGCCTTACAAATATCATGCGGCTTTAATCACACAGGTGCCATTCTTGAATACACCTAAGCTTTGTATACCTGCGTCTCAGCTACAAGACATGTACCTGATATTCGTTGCACAGAAGCAGTTCCGACTTTTCTGATTGCCCGATCACACTCATTCGCTCATTCATCATGTCATCTGTATCATTCATCACCCAATTAGCAACCATACATGTTTATCCAGAAGACTCAAGAAAGATGCATCATACTTAATTGAGGGTTATGTAACTTAAAAATTCCAAAAATAATTCAATTTAAAAAAACCAATGTATACAAGTACATGCGACAAAAGGTCCAACCATACAAAGGATACAATGTCATTGATGTCAGAGTAACAGTATGTAGTCCAGCAAAAAAAAAAAATGTATTAAGCACTGTGACTACCTGCATTTAATCAATAGACGAATATATTTTTTTTGTACAAAGGAACTTATTTTCTATTTACTATATGCTTAGTTAATGAAAAATAGAAAAAATTCTAAATATTTAAGAGAGAATATGTATATCATGCTTTGACTATTGAGGTTCATTGTGCTAATTAGAGGTGAATATGGTCGGGCGAGTTTAAATACACCATGAAAATGTGGCAAAAAAATAATGAAATTACGACATTTATTTTTGATGCACTGGAACTCCTTTTGATCATGATCACATCATGTTGATTTCTCACAGTCGTCTCCATGTCGATCCCAAATTAAGGGCCCATATTTCTCCAAGTCATCTTTGATATTATTATCTGCTCTGTGTTTTTTTTTTTCCTTCCCATTCTGTTTCTTTAACAATAGGTTATACGTTCTTTTGCAAAGTACAAGAAGATGGTGAAAATGACTACCTTCATTCAAACGCCCCCATAAGCTCCATTTTCAATTGATTTTTTTTTTTTTTTTCTTTCTAATATATCTCTACTGAATTCAAATTTTCGATTTCGCTTGAATTTATGCCTTTTTAGGAAATATTTTTTTATATTTAGCCATGTTCTCGAGTTGATGAAATCATCGTACCAAAAACTGCCACGCTCGAATCAACCAATCTTGGTCAATGTAATGCAATGCGATTTCAATTTTTGTGAAAATCAACATCGTTGGCTGCTCATTAAAAAAATCAACATTGTTGACTCGATGATTGGCTGTCAAATCTAAAAGTCAATATATATTAAACCAACCAATCAAGCACCAGTGATTCCAAATTTATACTGTTAATATAAACAAAAAATGCATACGTATCCAAATTAAGAAAGGATATGCCAAAAACGTTTTTTTTTTTTTTTCTGGGTAAGTTAAATATAAATATAAATATTAGGGGAAACTTCACTTACCCCCCCTGAACTGTCATGTCTTGTGCAATCCTCCTCCCAAACTTTAAAACCTCTCAATTTAATATATTTAAGTTTTAATTTTTTGTAATGTCCCTCCTCCGTTAAAATTTTTCGTTAAATTATAACTGAAGGGTGTTAAATTACCTAGCTACCCTTAATATTTTTCAATTTTCAATTTTTTTTTTTTAAAAAAGTGACCCTGACCCAACGTGGGTCAGCCGTGACCCAGCGTGGGCCAGCCGTGGGTCACCAGACTCACAGCGGGGTTTAGTGGTGACCCCACTGTGGGTCTGGTGACCCACGGCCTAGACCCACAACTGGGTCACGTCGTGACCCAGCGTGGGTCACCAGTGACCCAGCCGTGGGTCACCAGACCCACGGTGGGGTCTAGTGGTGACCCCCCGTGGGTCTGGTGGTGACCCACGGCCGCTAGGTCACGTCGTGACCCACGCTAGGTCACGTCGTGACCCAGCCGTGGGTCACCAGATCCACGGCGGAGTTTGGTGGTGACCCCGTCGTTAGTTGTCGTGACCCACGCTAGGTCACGTTGTGACCCAGCAGTGGGTCGTGACCCAGCAGTGGGTCACCAGATCCACGGTGGAATTTGGTGGTGACCTTGCCGTGGGTTTGGTGACCCACGGCTAGGTCACGGCGTGACCCAACGCTGGGTCACGTCGTGACCCAACGCTGGGTCACGGGTGACCCAATGGGTCACAAGCTTGACCCAAACAAAATTTTTTAAAATAATTTTTTATTCGAAAATAAGGGTACATTTGTAATTTTTTTAAAAAAATAGGGGCATAAAAGTCATTTCACCCTTTGATCATCTGACTTAACAGAATTGACTAACAGAGGGGGGACATTACAAAAAATTAAAACTTAAATACACTAAATTGAGAGGTTTTGAAGTTTGGGGGAGAATTGCAAAAGGCATAACAATTCAGAGGGATAAGTGAAGTTTCCCCTAAATATTATTAATTGAAAAAACAAGAATCCATTACAAGGAGAATAATCCCCTATCAATAGTACATGCCCAACCATCGTAAACACAATGGCCAATAGGAATGCCTTGAATGTGGATTATGGTGCATCTTTAAGGAACTAACTGTTGGCTAAGGTAACCCACTCTTTCTTCCTTCCGGATCAAGAGTGGAAAAGGTCCTCTCTTGTAACCCTTTCTTTTATTCAATTAGATAAAAAAAGAAAAAGAAAAAGAAAAAAGAAACTGCTGGCTAAGGTAGGCTAGCGTTTCTCATCCGATTGTTGTGCACTAGATCTTGTGGTACTGGCATCTGAAACGGAACCAACAAAAGTGGGCATCACGTAGATGCAATACCCTACTGCATTAGTAAGTAAGATACCATCGGTTAAAGATTCTTTGTCAAAAGAGTGGGCACTTGTTATGAAGAGGCTTAGAAGAGGGGAGAGGAAGAAAATGAACAAGTAAGCCTTAGATTTGCTGCTTGAGTGGGGGGACACGTAAAGGAGAAGGTGCGTGAGGGAGGCTTGGGGGACAGTCACACGGATGGTGTGGCACGTGAATGGTGAAAAAGAATGTTAAGTGGCGAAATTTATGGCTTTTAAGTGATTGATTTGCCACCTACAGCGGCGTGTGGGCACATGCTAAAGAAATTCGTGGGCCTAACTCATCCTATAAAACTGGCTCAATAGGAGAGGGTTGCTCACTCCTTATAAATATGCCTAAGGTCTTGTCCACAAGTGATGTGAAACTATTCCTCAACACTCTCTCTTACACATTTTTGCTGGTCCTTGTCACGAGGTAAGTAATATGGGTTCATTCGTCTTTGTGGTTAGCTTTGATACTATGAAGATTTGCGGCTACTGTTGATTTGGTTTCTATATGGGTGTCATATGCATTATACACGTTAACATTCCCCCGTAAGGTGATGGGGGGTGAAACCACCATCAACTTGGACTTTAAATAGAGAAACTGAGCAAAGGATAGTCCCTTGATGAAGACATCAGCCACTTAATCGTTAGTAGAGATAAATTTGAGTAAAATATCACGATTAAGTACCTTTTCTCTGACAAAGTGATAATCCACCTTGATGTGTTTAGTTTGAGCATGATACACTGGATTAGAGGCTAATGCTAGAGCACTAATATTATCACACCAGAAGATTGGGGCCACGAGAAGGAAAATCTTGAGTTCTTTGAACAATATTCGGAGCCAAAATAACTCAGCTGTAGTGATGGAAAGGGAGCGGTATTCAACCTCAGTGCTAGACCAGGAAACCACCGGTTGCTTCTTTGCACTCCATGACACAAGACCGGCGATCATCAGGGCATCCGGCCCAGTCAGAATCACAAAAAGAATTTAACTGAAGATGGCTTTTGGTGTAGTGAAGGCCATGGTCAGGAGAACCCTTGAGATACTGTAATACCTGTTTAGCTGCAGTCCAATGAGTGGAAAAAGGATAGTGCAAGTGTTGACATAATTGATTAACCGAAAAAGCAATTTTTGGCCATGTGAGTGTACAGTACTGAAGAGCTCCAACAATTTGTTGATAAGCTATGGGATCAGGCAAGGGCTCACCATCATAGCGGGACAACTTGGAGCCAAAGGGACACGGAGACTTAGCTGGTTTGGCCCCATCCATGTGTGTTTTATTGAGTAAATCCGGTATGTATTTTGTCTGACAAAGGTGCAGTCCAGAACTGGTGCATGTAACCTGAATACCAAGAAAAAAATTTCAAGGACCCAAATCTTTTAGAAGAAATTCATGCTGTAGTTGGGCAATGATAAAGGAAATCACCTGTGACGATGATATCATCCACATACACTAACATGTATACTTGAACCTATTCATAGATGTAGCTAAACAAGGAGGTATCTACCAATGAGGCCGTGAACCCAAGATCAAGCAGAAATGTAGATAATCTTGTGAACCAAGCTCTTGGGGTTTGTTTTAAGCCATAAATGGCTTTGTGTAGGTGACAAACTAGTTCAGGGTAATCCTTGGCAACAAATCCTTGAGGCTGCTTCATGTAAACTTCTTCAACTAATGAACCTTGCAAAAAGGCATTAAATGCATCTAGTTGACGAATTGCCCAATCAAAGTGAACGGCCAAAGCTAAAATAATCCGAATAGTGGAAGGTTTGATGACAGGACTGAAAGTTTTAGTGTAGTCGATTCCACTCTATTAATCAAATCCCTTAGCAACTAGCGCTTTGAGCCTTTCCACAAAACCATCAACTTTCCTTTTAATCTTATACACCCATTTGTTGCCAATAACATTGTGATGAAGAGGCCTAGGACACAAGGTCCATGTACAATTGGAAATCAATGCATCATATTCAAGTTTCATAGCCTCCTTCCATCGTAGGTCAAGGGCTGCCTTGCAATAGGATGTTGGTTCAATCTCAGATTGGGTTGTATGGAATAGTTGAAAATCAGAAAAAGATTTGGGCTTGAGAGAACCTGTTCTAGATTTGGTTACCATGGAATGTGGCTGAGGTTGTGTAGTGAGGTTTGGAGAAGGTATAGGCTGATTGGCAAAGATATGAGGTGATGCTCCAATGGTGGGAGAAAAGGTTGCAAAATCTGTAACAGCAGGAGAAGTAGGTGCGACATCAACAACATGAGGGGTTGCAGAACCTATGACAGCAAGTGAGATAATGCTAGTAGTGCGTGGAGTTGTGATGTGGTCATTGCCCAAAGGGAAGCTAGAGGTCATATTCGGAGCATTAGTAAATGGAAAATGAATAGGAAGAATGAATGGAGCATCACCTTGAGCACTTATCTTGAAAGGAAGTTGTGAAGTGGCTTGATCCTTGGCGGGGAAGTAATCTTCATTAAAGATCACATGCCTAGACAAGTACATGTTAGTTACAGGATCCAAACATTTGTAGCCAGAATAATTGTACCCAAGGAAAATACATGGTTTTGATTGATATTCCAATTTATGCAAGCCATAGGGTCGGAGAAGAGGATAACAAAGACAACCAAACACTCTAAGGTTTTGATAATCTGGTTCACGGTTGTGAAGTTTAAAATAAGGTGACTTGTACTGAAGAACTGGAGTAGGCAGCCTATTGATCATATACACAACAGTGAGAAAAGCATCAACCCAATATCTATTAAAGAGATGGGAATGTGCTAGGAGAGTCAATCCTGTTCCTAGAATGTGTCGAAGTTTTCTTTCTGTAAGCCCATTCTGTTGGGAGGTATAAAGACAAGATTTTCTATGTAGTATCCCATGTTTAGCTAAGAAATACTGAAAATGAGTTGAAGTATATTCACCCCCTCCATCTGATTGAAATTGTTTAATCTTAGTGGTAAATTGATTTTCAACTAAGAGCTTAAACTTAACAAAAGTTTCAAAGACTTCAGATTTATGGTAGAGATGGTAAATCCAGGTAAACCATGAAAAATCATCTATGAAAATAGCATGATAGGCGGAAAAGGTTGAAGGAAATATAACCAGTTTTAATGACCTTTGCTAACAAGTGAAACTCTCTCTCTCTCTCTCTCTCTCTCTATATATATATACTGACGGCGCGTGAGAGCGCGTCACCTCTTCTTCTTCGTGTCCTTTGCCGTTGGTTTCGCTTCTTTAATGGGGTTTCGCAGGAGGTGTTATGTGGAATCGAAATTTTTTGAGTTGGACGTAGAGGGAGGTTCTACTGGGCTGAGACTTTGTGAGATCAGTAGAGGGTTTACTCAGACCATTTTCTTGGGCAGGAAGGATGCTTATTGGCTCCTGGAAACGGTGGAAGAGCTGCTTTCTGCAAAGGACTCTTCAGTGTTTTGGAAAAGATCGCGTGTTGGTGTCCCGGTTTTGTTGCCCAACGTTGTGCTAACAAGCATGGCCGGTTCTTGGTGGTGGAGGATTTTGGCGGTGGAAGAAAAAGGGGCTCCATTTATGTTTCGGAAGGAAAAAAGGGTGAAGGTTGGGAGAGCTTCCGCTCTGAGCTGCACTCCGTGGTGCACCATATGAAGGCGTATAATGGTGGCGTTCGGTACCAGTCAAAGGAAGATTTCAATTCTTTGGCGTTTAAATCGTCACCCACGGTGGAAATTCCAGTTCCTCATCGGCTGAGATCGTTTGCAGAAGTGTTGAGGAGCTCTAAGATGCCAGAGTCGTTGCTGTCGACAAAATCCTTCAGGAAGCTGCCGAAGAGGGCGGAGATGGAGGAGGTACAGAATTCGATGAAGCCTATGAAGCTTGACGTGCGGCAGACTGTCGCGCCGAAGGCTGAAACCATAAATCATGAGAAGGTGATGGGACATGCTGACTTTGCGTCTGTAGGGGAGAAGGAGCTCAGAGACACGTTAGAAGGCATTAAAAGAGACGTGGAAAAATGCTTAGTATGGATGGACTTGGGTTTGCTTAAATATCAGAATGGGCTTATGGGCTCTGCGCCCAAGACTTATGCTGTAGTCCATGGGAAAGGTCAAACTAAGAGAAAGACAAAAGTTGGCATTTTGGGCTCTCGGCCCAAAGTTATTTTTAAGCCCATTACTGGCAAGAGGGTTTTGGGTCAGAATAAATTTGCGGGCCAGTTGAAGCATCCGGGTCCTGGGCCTGTTGGTATGAAAGTGACCCAATTGGAGAAAGGCAAGGCCGCGCTGCTCGAGAACCCGAAGCCCAAATCGTCCATGTCGATTAAGAAAAAATGGGTCTTGGTTCAGCCCGTGATTAAGAGGCCCGGATCTACTCAGGTGAAGCCGCAGGCGTCGTTCCCGGCTCCGGTAGCGGGTACGGTCTTCTACGCTTTGACGTCGACTGCTTATGGTGGTCCGATCATAGAATCGCCGCCTTGTAACGCCCTGAAGACTCCTATCTCCACGTTAGCTGCTCTGCCGGAGTTAGCCGTGGCTCCTAAGCTGTCTGAAATGGGTGTGGGTGGTCGTCCGACGGTGGGTTCAGATCAGGTGGGGAAATCTGCGACAGAGAGTGGTACGCCGGAGCTGGCTTTGGCCTCAAACTCGCCGGAGATGCCTTCTGCCCTGGTGTCACAGTCCTCGGCAGAGCTCCCTGGGCCGGAGCTGGATTTGGTCATCGACTCGCCGATTCTGGGAGGGTCCGATGTGTCTGTAGAGGTTGGGGTTGGGGAGAAATTGTCGGCTGACTCTGTTAGCACTGGGCTGGAGATGGGATTGGCTCCTAACTCGCCGATTGGGTCTGGGGAGATACTCTTGGTCGGCACTAGCAGTAAGGGGCTGGAGCTGGGTTTGGCTGCTGATTCGCCGGTTATGGAGTGCTTTGGATTGGCCGTAGATGTTGGGTATCCACGCCTCCAAACGTTTGATGTCCCTAGCACCTCGAGTGTAGCTTCCTCTTCCGAGATGCTTGGGTCGGAGCTGGCTAGGGTCCAGGAGATGTCTTATGCTGTTGAAGCTGCAGAGATTGATATTGAAGTTGCCGGGGGTGCAGTGGCTTCCAAGATGGTTGGGTCAGAGTTGGTTTTGATCCCGGAGCAGTCTATTTCTGCTGAAGTCAACCAGGGTGATACGATGCCTTCCCCCACTGTAGTTTCCCGTAACAGTGGGGATTCGGACTTGGATGGTTTGTTGGAGCAACCTTCCCCATTGCTTTGCTGCCCAGCGTATAAGGCTAGGGGTAAGACTGGTGCACAGTCTTCTGATTGGATTTTGCAGCTTGTCATGGTGTTTAGTCGCATTATGGGTCTCTCTTGCGACGGTTTTGAAGGGAGACTCTTAGCTCTATTCAAAGATATCATTGAAAGCAATGGTGGGAAGACATCGGGGTCAAGCTCGCGTGCGAGCAAAAAAGGTACGAGGGAATTGAATAATTTGTTTAGCTCCATTAATTATGATGCGCGTAGTGGTGGATCATCCCATGGTAGGAATAAGGTGAGGGCACATAGAGGTTTTTTATGAAGCCTTCCATAATTTCATGGAATGTCCGCGGGCTTAATGAGATTGGCAAGCGGATGAAAATTAGAAATCTCTTGAGACAGTGGAAAGTAGACATTGTTTGTTTGCAGGAAACAAAGTTGACTGATGTCTCTAGTAGTACTATGAGAAGTCTGTGGGGCTGTTTATTTGTTGATTGGTGTTACCTAGCTTCTAGAGGAGCTGCTGGGGGCATTCTTCTTATGTGGGATAGGAGGGTTGTGGAGAAGGTTGAGTCGTATGTGGGGGAGTATGTCGTTGCTTGCTCCTTCAAGAATGTGGTAGATGGCTTTTCCTAGGCTTTCGCAGGGGTTTATGGTCCTCACATTATCAGTTCTAGAAGATTTCTTTGGGATGAGCTAGCTGGTCTTATGTGTTGGTGGGATTTGCCTTGGTGTATTGGGGGTGATTTCAATGTTACTCGATATCCGGATGAGAGATCGGGGGAAGCCCGCTTTTGCCTTGCTATGTTGGAGTTTTTGGATTTTATTTCTGAACAACACCTCATGGACCTTCCCCTTGCTGGGGGGACGCTTACGTGGTCCAACTCTGTCTCTTGGTCCCGTATTGATAGGTTCCTTGTTTCTTCGGATTGGGAAGCCAAGTTTCCTGGCCTTTTTCAGAAGAGGATGCAGAGACTTTGTTCTGATCACTTCCCCATTCTTCTTGATTGTGGAGGTATTATAGCGGGTGTTAGACCTTTCAAGTTCGAGAATATGTGGTTAAAAGCTGATGGTTTCGTAGATAAGGTGAGACTTTGGTGGTCTTCTTACTCCTTCCAGGGTTCTCCCAACTTCATTTTTGCTCAGAAACTTAAAGCTTTGAAGGCCGACCTCAAAAGGTGGAATGAACAGGCTTTTTGGCAATGTGGAATTCCGTAAAAAAGCCCTTTTAGAAGAATTGAATGCTCTTGATTGTTTGGAGGAGGAGCGTAGTTTGGCTCCTTTTGAAAAGGTGCGTAAAAGTGTGGTCATCAATGAGTTGGAGCATGTTACTCTTCAGGAGGAGGTTAGTTGGAGGCAAAAGTCTAGGGTTCAGTGGCTTAAAGAGGGAGACAAGTGCACTAAATTCTTTCATCGAGTGGCCAATTCGAATAGGAGATATAATTCCATTGAATCTCTTTCTGTGAATGGCTCAGTTTCTTCGGATCAACCATCTATTAGAGCTTCTGTAGTTCAGTACTACGAGTCTTTATTCACTGAACCTTATAGTTGGCGGCCTAGATTGGATGATTTGGTCTTCAACTCTTTAGGTGAAGTAGAGGCTTCTTCGTTGGAGACTCCTTTTGAGGAAAGGGAGGTTATGGAGGTGGTGAAGGGTATGAACAGAGATAAGGCCCCAGGGCCCGATGGTTTTTCCATGGCTTTCTTCCAAGATTGCTGGGATGTGCTTAAATCTGATATTATGGGGGTCTTCCATGATTTCCATGCTCATAGCAAGTTTGTCAAAAGTCTTAATGCCACGTTTATTGCCTTAATCCCGAAGATATCTGGGGCAACGGATCTCAAGGATTTTCGGCCTATCAGTCTGGTGAGTGGGGTCTACAAAATCATTGCTAAAGTCCTTGCCAATAGACTTAAAAAGGTTTTAGAGAAGATTGTTTCGGAACCTCAGAATGCATTTGTTAAAGGAAGGCAAATCCTTGACTCGGTTCTCATTGCAAATGAATGTGTTGATAGCCGCATCAATTTGGGCATTCCAGGGGTGATTTGCAAGCTGGATATTGAGAAGGCCTATGATCATGTAAATTGGAGCTTTCTTTTGTACATGCTGAGAAGATGTGGCTTTGCGGAGAAATGGTGTTCTTGGATTGATTTTTGCATCTCTTCGGCGCGTTTCTCTGTTTTGGTTAATGGCTCTCCGGCTGGTTTCTTTAGCAGCTCCTGTGGTCTACGGCAAGGCGATCCTTTGTCTCCTCTCCTATTTGTGGTTGTCATGGAGGCGCTAAGCAAGATGCTCAATGTCTCTGTTAACAGGGGTCTTTTCTTAGGCTTCTCTGTTGGTTCTAGAAATTCAGCAGCGGTGCACATTTCTCACTTGCTTTTTGCAGATGATACTCTGGTTTTCTGTGGGGATAACCCTGATCACCTGCGCTACTTGCGTGTGTGTTTCCTTGCTTTTGAAGGGGTTTCTGGCTTAAAGGTTAATCTGTCCAAATCAGAGTTGGTTCCTGTGGGAAATGTGGTTGATGTGGAGGGCTTGGCTGACATCTTGGGTTGCAGGATCTCCTCCTTGCCTTTGAAATACCTTGGTCTTCCGCTTGGTGCGAGTTTTAAGGCCAAGCCTATTTGGAATGGGGTCATTGAGAAGATTGATCGCCGGTTGGCTAGTTGGAAACGGATGTATTTATCTAAGGGGGGTAGGATTACCCTTATAAAGAGCACTCTTTCTAATTTACCGACGTATTTGCTGTATCTTTTTAGTATCCCTGCTAGCGTGGCTAACCGTATTGAGAAGCTCTACCATGACTTTTTATGGGGGGGATTGGGTGATGAATTCAAATTTCACTTGGTTAAGTGGTCCAAGATTTGTTCTCCTATTAATGAGGGAGGATTGGGGATCTGGAGCTTGAGGACCTTCAACAGAGCCCTGTTAGGGAAGTGGTTATGGCGTTATGAGCATGAGAGAGGGGCTTGGTGGAGAACTGTTGTGGGTGCTAAATTTGGGAGTGTGGGGGTGGGTGGTGCTCTCTTGCCCCCTCTAGCCCGCACGGTGTGGGTTTATGGAAGAATATAAGGAAGGGTTGGAGCTTGTTCTGTAGATACACCAGATTTGAGCTGGGAGATGGGTCTAAGATCAGATTTTGGGATGATACGTGGTGTGGAGAGTTACCCCTTAAGGTAGCTTTTCCGGCTTTATTTGTCATAGCTCGTGAGAAGAATGCTTTCGTGGCTGATCATCTGGACTATTCTAGTGGCTCCCTTCAATGGGATGTCAGTTTTATTCGAGCAGCTCATGATTGGGAGTTGGATACTATGGCCTCCTTTTTCACCTTGTTATATTCCATTCGAGGGAGAAGGG
The DNA here is from genome assembly GCA_900184695.1 of Betula pendula. NCBI lineage: Eukaryota > Viridiplantae > Streptophyta > Magnoliopsida > Fagales > Betulaceae > Betula > Betula pendula. Next base: position 56,812 of record FXXK01002906.1, read on the forward strand.
TTGGGGAAGATAAGCTTTGGTGGATACCTTCTCGCAAGGGAAAGTTCGATGTTAGATCCTTTTACAGGACCCTTGTGTGTAATAATGTTTCTCCTTTTCCTTGGAAGAGCATTTGGAAAACCAAGGCCCCTTTGAAAGTGGCCTTTTTTGCTTGGGCGGCAGCTCTAGGAAAGATCCTTACTTTGGACAATCTTAGAAGAAGACATGTCATCGTGATTAACAGATGTTGTATGTGCAAAAGACATGAAGAATCTGTGGATCATCTTCTTCTTCATTGTGAGGCTGCCTGTGTCCTATAGAACACCATCTTCAGCCGCTTTGGTTTATCTTGGGTTATGCCTCTTCGAGTGATTGATTTGTTTGCCTGTTGGTGGACTGGAGGTCGCTCCCGGAGTGCAGTTGTGTGGAAGATGGTGCCCTCTTGTCTCATGTGGTGCTTGTGGAGAGAGCGAAATGATCGCACCTTCGAAGACAAAGAGAGATCGATTGAGGAGTCTAAGTCCCTCTTTTTTCATTCTCTCTATTCTTGGACTTTTGCTTATTTAGCTCCTGTTGTTTTAAGCTTTAATGATTTTCTTGTACACTTCTCTTCCCCTTCTTAGGGGGTCCTTTGTATACTTTCTGTATACCAAGGCTGCGCCTTTTTTACGCTTTTAATATATTTTCTCTTACTCATCAAAAAAAAGAAA
>FXXK01002907.1:15527-25998 GCA_900184695.1 Betula pendula
CGCCAGCATTTCCCTCTCATGTGCAGAATACCTCTGCTCAGCTTCCTTGAGCTTCCTGCTCTCAAAAGCCACAGGATGACCTTCTTGTACCAATACTCCCCCAATAGCTTTCTCTGATGCATCAGTATGTACTTCAAAAGGCAGCTCGAAATTGGGCAGGTGCAAGACAGGTTCACTAGCAACAGCAGCCTTGAGCTTGTCAAAAGCTGCTTGGCACTGGTCTGTCCAGAGCCACTTTCCATTCTTCTTCAGCAGATCAGTAAGTGGGGCAGCCTTCTTTGAATAGGCAGCAATGAATTTTCTATAGTAATTAGCCAGCCCAAGAAAGGATCTCAATTCAGACACTGACTTGGGTGCAGGCCAGTCATGGATGGCCTTCACCTTAGCTTCATCCATCAAAATTCTCCCCAAACTAATCTTGTGCCCCAAGAACAGAATCTCTTGGCGAGCAAACTCGCACTTCTCCTTCTTCACATACAAAGAATTCTCCCTTAACCGGGATAGCACCATTCTCAAATGAATTAAGTGGTCCTCAAAGGACTCACTATACACCACAATGTCATCCAAATAAACAACTACGAATTTATCAATGTAGTCATGGAACACATCATTCATGAGATTACAGAATGTAGCAGGTGCATTGGTGAGGCCAAAGGGCATCACCAAGAATTCATAAGATCCATACCTTGTCACACATGTTGTCTTTGGCTCATCCCCTTCTGCAACCCTCACTTGCCAATATCCTGATCTGAGATCCAGCTTGGTGAAGTAGGAAGCCTTGCACAGTCTGTCGAACAGGTCTTGGATCAAGGGAACAGGATACTTGTTTCTCACTGTGACCTTGTTCAAGGCCCTGTAATCTACACACATCCGCAGGGAGCCATCCTTCTTCTTCTGGAACAATACAGGGGCTCCAAAGGGTGCCTTTGAGGGCTGAATGAAGCCTGCTTCCAGCAATTCAGTGAGCTGTGCTTGCAGCTCCACCAACTCTTTTGGTGACATGCGGTATGGGGCTCTCGCAGGAGGTAGAGAACCAGGCAGCAACTCGATTCTGTGATCAACATTGCGCTTGGGAGGAAGGGTCTTTGGCAACTCAGGGGGCATCACATCCCCAAACTCTTCCAGCACCTCCACCACCTCTTCAGGGACATCCATCCATGTCTCCTCCTTAATCTCTCTCATGGCAGCCAAGTAAGTCACCTCCCCTCTTCTCAGGCCCTGCTTGAGTTGCATTGCAGAGAGAGTGCTTTCCTTGCTACCCTTATCAGAATGTGGTGCCCCTCTAGCAGCACGCACAAAGCATGGTTGCTTCTCATCCATGATCAGCAATCCACCCACAAAAGGCATAGGTACTGCCTTTGCTAATACAAAAAACTCATTGCCCAAAATAACATCAAAATCATCCAAGGGAACCACCAGGAAGTTTACCTTTCCAGACCACTCCCCCACCTTTAGATGAACAGCATAGGCAATTCCAGCAACAGGTTGAGCTTCTGAGTTGACTGCCTTCAGTCTACTTGGGCACTTGCTCAGCTTTAGCCCCAGCTTCTCCACCATTCGTGCTGCCACGAAATTGTGAGTAGCACCGGTGTCCAGCATTGCTGAGGTCTCCAACTGAGTGTTGCTTCCACAGGAACATAAATCAACTCAGCAGGAGTTTCAGCTTTTAGGGCACTTAAACGGATTGGAGGAGGATTCATCCTCACATGATCCCCTCCATCCTCCCTCTTCTTGTTGTCCTTCCGCAACTAGGGCAATTCAACTTCTCCTTCTTAGGGCATTCTCTTGCCTATGGGTGACCATTACAAATGAAGCAGCAAGGTTATTCTTGGTGGGCTGCTTGTCAGCAGCTTTGGCCTTCCCTTTGAAATCAGCCTTCCCTTGAATTTGGCCTTCTTCTCTTCGCCTTCCTTTCTCTTACCCTTGTCTTTCGACTTAGGTTTCTGTCTGTTCTCCCCATTTTCTTTGTTCTGCGGTAGTCCACCAAAGCATCAGCTGCTGCCATGGCAGAAGGAAGATCACGAACCCCCTGCCTTCGCAGTTCTAGTTGAGCCCACATTTGCAATCCAGACATGAGTTGTAAATCTTGTCTGCCTCAGACATGTCCTTGATGTCCAAGCATCAGGGAACTAAACTGCTTCACATACTCCCTCACTGAAGTAGTGTGCTTCAGTCTCTTGATAGCATCCCTTGCAACCCAAGCTGTGTTGCGGGAAGGAACTGATCCTTCAGCTCTTTTTCGAAGTTTCTTCCCAGGTAGTTAACTTTGGTCTCCCAGAGTCATCATCCTTCCCTGGTTCTCCACCATAGCTTTGCCATCACCAGTGAGATACATGGTGGTTACAGTAAGCTTTCTGCATCTGGAATGCGGGCAGCACGAAAAATACTGCTCCATATCCCACAAGAAGTTCTCCAGCTCCTTGGCACTTCTTACACCAGCAAAAGCCTTTGGTTCAGGCACCTTCCAGCTTCATAGGTGCCATCTCCCCCATAGGCATGCCACTGATGGCTCTTTTAAGGACCACCAGCTCTGCCTCTGTGCGGGCAGAATAGCCCTTGAGTCATCTCCAAGGGAATCCAGACTTCCAGCCAAACCGTCCACTTGATGGGAAGTAAGATCAACTTGCTCCTCGATCTGTTTCTCCCACCGCAGCTTATTACTTGCCTCTGCACTAAGCTTCTCCAGGGACGTTTGTAGGTCTGTAATGGCTCTTTGAGCTTCAGCCAACTGCTCAGCCAGAGAGGATGACGACCCCTCCACTGGAACGCCAAGCAGCGCCTCCAACTTAGCCACACGGTCTTGTAAGTCTCGAGTAGAACCACCAGCCATGCTTCCCAACTAAGCTCTGATACCAGTTGTCACGGGCTAAATTTTTCACACACAAACTCAGCCACGTGATGGCCCTAGACACAGCACCTTGACACTGCCTAGGCAGCCAACACCCAACAAGTGAGGTTAGAATGGAACTCACACAGCACAACACACTGTTTTACGGGAGCAACACCTCCCAACTTTATCCACTCAACCAAACCGAATGTACAAAGAATAGCTAGGGTCCTTACAACACTTTGGATCCCTTAGCTTAGTTACATACAACCAGCCACACAAGGCTTTACAAAGGAAAATACAGAACACTCTCTCAAGACACTCAGTATTTTTCCAGCAGGTTCCACTCACAAGACTCACACAGCCCCCCCTTTGCAAAGTGAATCTGGAACCCTTTTAAGCTTCCAGGAAGGTAAGCTCCTCCTGCAGTGGGCAGCCACCTGGCTCTTGCCCACTGCTTGCTGCTGCTGCCTATGCCTTCTGTCTGAAGCAAGTTGCAGCTACAGTGTTGCTACAATGTCTGAACAGTGCCTCCCACTCACAGGAATCACCCACTTGCAGCACCATTCATTGGCTCATTCAAATTCGACCAACCAGCCCATTTGCCTCCCAAAGACATTGTCCAGCATGCTGCACAAGGCTGTCCACGTTTTGGATGGCCAGCAGGCCAATTTGAATTGAGCCAATAGCTTCTAGGGAGGCTTGTCACCCATCAGCTTCCCTCCAGCACCCATGCCACCTGTGGCATGTACCCTGGTCCATTTGAATCCTTCCAATGGCTTGCAGGCAGCATCTTTAGGAACTCAGACAAGGGCAAGGCAGTGCCACCATGTGGCCACTGCCCATATGATCCAGCAAGGTAGTCAAGCCAGCAAGGCAGTCTTCTGCAGTGTAACCAAGGGCTGGGCTGTTCCCAGGCCCACTCAGCAATGCACACAGAATCCAGCAAGCTCCTGGACTTCACCACTATCTCTGCCAGCCACACACAAGCACAATTGGGCCCAAGGCATGCCAGCCTTCATGCTTGGGCATGGTGGACAGCAAGGGCTGTGTGTGCACCCCTGCTGCCACCAACACAGCCGTGTCATGGCCGTGACAAACCACCCCCACCAGTTGAAGTCGACGCCCTCGTCGACACAGTGGTTAAGTAGTTCTGGACCTCGTCTTCAAACTGCCAAAGAGTAGTATCTCTTTCCCATGTAGCTTCTGAAGCAGGGAGACCCTTCCACTGNCGCTTCGAAGGATCTCGGTCAAGTACCAATTGGGCCGGTTTACGAGAGCACGAGCAAGAAGTTCAAGATGTACTCAACGGACTCATTCAAGAGTTATGGGCTCAAGCAAATTTGTGGAGGCCCATTGAGCATGATCCACGTGGGCAACAAAGAATCGTCAGCTTGATTCAAGTTCTAGAAGGATCCGGTCAAGGCTAAGAATTGGCAAGAAATATTTTGGATCTATTCTAGAAGGATTGGATTGCGTAGCTATTCTAGGCGCCATTTTCTTTCCTTTTATGTTGTCATTTATTTCCTTTCTTTATGACTCTAGGCGTCCAGCGTTTATTGCCTTATATGTCTTGTGTGTTTAGCAAGGTAAGGATTTCCTTATATGTCTTGAGTCTTTAGCAAGGCAAGGATTGTGTGTTTAGCAAGGTAAGGATTTCCTTATATGTCTTGTGTGTTTAGCAAGGCAATGATTGTATGTTTAGCAAGGTAAGGATTTATTTCCTTAACCATTTTCGGCTTTAATTAGGTTTTCTATGTTAGGGTTTTTTTCTTGTAATGTTCAGCCCTTTAAATAGGTGCATAAGCAATGAAAAACGCATACATTGATTATTCATAAAATTTGTGAGGTTTATTCTCTTTGGTTCTTTGAAGAACTAATCGAACTTATCGGGATTTCCCGTGGCGTTCATCTCGACTTATCAAACGGAGTTTCCATCACCGTTTGTGGCGTCTTCGTTATACCTTCTTGTTTATCATAAACAACGGATCGAGGTCTTCCATTCGAATCTGTCCATAGAACGATCTTGGGTTCCCTTTCGTTGTTGGGTCTCGTTATTCTTGACGGGGTTCACATCAGTTTTACCTTGAGGAATGTGGCTGGTGGTCGCGGACTTGGGCTCGGGTTTGGGCGTTGTTGACTTGTCCAGCGGCTTGGCATGACTCGATTTCCAAGAGGTAGAACTAGAGTTATGGCCTGCACGTGTCCCACTCCCTCTCTTGAGTTGTTGTTCCACTTTAATAGCCATATGCACCATATCTTCCAATTCCACATAATGCTGCATCTCTACCTTATCATAGATCTCCCGGTTTAAGCCAAGTAAAAATCTAGCCATTGTAGCCTCCCGATCCTCCTCTACATTAGCGCGGATCATAGCAATCTCCATCTCCTTGTAATAATCCTCTACGCTTCGACTCCCTTGTCTAAGACCTTGTAGCTTTTTGTACAACTCTCGGTAGTAGTAACTTGGAACGAACCGCTTTCTCATCACTACTTTCATCTCCTCCCATATGTCTATTGGACGTTCTCTATTCCGCCTCCTGTTTATCACAAGCTGATCCCACCAAGTAATAGTATATTCAGAAAATTCAATCACGGCTAATTTTACCTTCTTTGTCTCGGAGTAGTTGTGGCAATCAAATACGAACTCCATCTTCTTCTCCCACTCGAGATATGCCTCAGGATCAGATCTACCTTGAAAGGACGGAATCTTCATCTTAATACCACCCAAGTTGTTATCTTCTCTAAATCTTCCTCCAGGTCTCCTATAGTTAACAATGGAATCCCGATCTTCTTTTTCATCAAAACCAGACCCATAACGCTCTTCATCCTCCTCCCTCGGTGGAACTCTTTCCCTTCTACGCAAATTACGATCGTTTCGTGGTTGCTCCTCATGTCTATTCTCCATTTGATCTATCCGTTCGTGAACCTGCTCCATCTCCATCTTCATCACACGCCTCATCTCACTCATCATGGCCTCCATAAACACATTCGGATCAGTCAATTTTGTATCATCTTTGGCAACGCTCTTACCACTATCGTGAGACATGATTTCTGCAAAACAAAGGTTAGAAAAAAAAAAGGACCTCACGAATCACTCCCTTACGTGTTTACACTCAAGAATGTGGATCACTCTCCACTCGTGTTTCACTCAAAATAATATGGCTTTTATCTTCTGATGTTCTCACCACTCTTGCCTTTTTTCACTCGATAATTCTCTTTCAGTTCTTTTGAAACAAAACAAACAACTCAAAATTTCCAACAACAATTCACCAAGAACTAATCAAGGAATCTCAGATTTGAACAAAAGGAATATGGAAATTTTCAGATTAGAATTTGAAGGAATATGGCAGTTTGGAATTTTGGAAGCACAGAATAGTGATTTTTTTTTTCGGACTCTTTTCTGTTTGAGTCTCTCTCTCTCTCTTTTCTTTTTTTTTTTTTTTTTTTTTTTGATGATCAGCAACTAGATTTTGAAATAACTAAGAGATGTGAGACCAGACCAATAGTTTAGACATCAAAAAGAACAAACAAAGATTGAACAGAAAGGGTAAAGGAAATTCGGCTAAGAAAAGATAAATGATGTGGATAGCTAAAGAAGAAACAAAGTAATGAAAGATGTTAAAGGATAAGCAAACCTGAACTAGAAACCGTGCTCTGATACCAAATGATGTGAACCCCGTCAAGAATAACGAGACCCAACAACGAAAGGGAACCCAAGATCGTTCTATGGACAGATTCGAAGGGAAGACCTCGACCCGTTGTTTATGATAAACAAGAACCTCGGTATAATGAAGACGCCACAAACGGTGATGGAAACTCCGTTTGATAAGTCAAGATGAACGCCACGGGAAATCCCGATAAGTTCGATTAGTTCTTCAAAGAACCAAAGAGAATAAACTCACAAGTTTTATGAATAATCAATGTCTGCGTTTTCCATTACTTATGCACCTATTTAAAGGGCTGAACATTACAAGAAAAAAACCCTAACATAGAAAACCTAATTAAAGCCGAAAATGGTTAAGGAAAGAAATCCTTACCTTGCTAAACACACAATCCTTTCCTTGCTAAACATACAATCCTTTCCTTGCTAAACACACAAGACATATAAGGCAATATAAAAAGGAAATAAAGGACAACATAAAAGGAAAGAAAAGTGGCGCCTAGAATAGCTATGCAATCAAATCCTTCTAAAATAGACCCAAAATATTTCTTGCCAATTCTTAGCCTTGACTGGATCCTTCTAGAACTTGAATCAGGGTGACGATTCTTTGTTGCCCACGTGGATCATGCTCAATGGGCCTCCACGAATTTGCTTGAGCCCATAACTCTTGAATGAGTCCGTTGAGTACATTTTTGAACTTCTTTGCTCGTGCTCTCGTAACCGGCCCAATTGGTACTTGAACGAGATCCTTCGACGCGGTGCCTTGATCTCCATCAAAAACACTTGTCTAGCAAAAAAACTATACTAACAAAACAAACACTAAATACTACAGAAACCAAATAAAACATTATATTACAATGAAACTAAGGTGCTAACATATGTAAGTTAAAGGCTTATTTTATGGGAAAATCAGCACTTAACACTCACACCCATAGACTATATTCAATGTAATCTTTGGACCTTTCGCATGGAAATAATCATAATGATCATATAAAAGACTATATGTTATATGCTCAAAATTCAATCAGTGAATAACAAACTTTTATTCATAACAAACTATGATGTTAACATAAAATAATTTAGGATTTAGGACATAATCCCCAACAACCTCATATATCGAGTCGTCGGGTTCAGCCTCGGCACCAGAATCAGAAATTCTGATTTGAACACTGTCCAGAATAGCCTACGCCGCCCGCAACCTACCAATGTCTCGCAACGTAAGAGTGGACCGCCAATTCAAACAGTAATGATGTTGTAAATTAATTTTGCTATTAATTTTTAAAAAGAACCTTTTAAAAATAGCCTTGCACTGGTACAAGTTAGTTTTCTTAATAAGTAATGCTATAAAAACCACATTTCTATCACACCACCATTTCACCATATTAGTTGTTGATTGGGGGTAGTGCCAATCAACATGGTGGGATAGTGATGGGATAAATGTGTGGTTTCTAGTATTACTTTTTCTTAATGGATTGGGTTTTATTGATTTTTTTTTTTTTTTTTTTTTTTTGTGTTAAAAGAAATGTGGCCACTTTTGTTATTTAAAAGAACAACTAAAACGTTTCCTAAAGGTAAGGGTAAGGGTAAGGGTAAGGGAACGTGGATTCCTTCCCACCTCTTTAATAATGTGTCCTACTTTTAATCAAATTTCAAAATTATATGGGAAAATTCCATTAATTAACATGTCTGTCATAAACGATCAAGCTTTTTTTCTTTATTTATTCTTTTTATATCAGGACTGATGGGAGACGTGAAACCTTACATTGACAATTATTAAAGTCGTTCGACTATTCTTTCTTTTTGCAGCCTCAGAAGTTCTTCATAAATCTTCATTTCATGAACATATTCTTCTGGGATTCGCTCTTTATAGCTTCCAATCTTTGAGTGGCATGTGAGCTCATACTTAAGTGCCTCATTCACAAACCTCCAGCATCGTCGTACTTCCCACTCTTCAAACTAGAGGTCGCTGAAGACAGTTTTTTTTTTTTGCTGAGGAATACCCTTGCCCACACTCATGAAGAACAATCTTCACCACTTGGTCTTTGGTGCCGGAAAACTAAATCTTGACATCTTGGCTGCTAAGGTGTTTGCGTGAGTTTTCAGACCAATTTACAAGAATTGTGGCGATTCCTACTTTATCAGCAGCTGCGGCGCCTCGGTCAGATTTTAGACACAGCATGCATGTCGTTGGTACCTCCGCATTGTGACATTCCATTTGGATCAATTGGTCGTCGGCTCTAAAAAAGCTTAAAGCAATGGTGGAGAAGGAGTAAGGAGAAGATGAAGAATGGAGAAAATTGTAAAGAAAGTCATTCTCAAATTGTATGATGATCAATCCTCTGCCTATTCTCTTGGCATTTTATACATGAACATCCGAGAAAGATTGCATTTAATTAGTCCAAAAAGTTTGTAATTACCTAAGAGAGATAAGTATTAGATGTTACAAGGTTATTAATTACCTAACAACATTTTCCTTCATATTCCAAGTCCCATTGTCGCAATACCACAGTTTTCTAAGACCTCTTTGTTGTCACATAATTAATACCATAGTAGCATTTATGGCTTTATTTGCTGCTCTCCAAACAATAACATGCAATAGAGGGTGAAAATAAATGTTCCTATCTTTTCACTTCATTACTTTGTATACGAGCCTTTAACCTCTTAATTGTTCAAATTACTTCATACACCAATGTATGTGTGAAAATAAATGAGGCCCATCAATTTGATGGAACCTGATCCCATCATAGTATCCGACCCATTAAATATATCCATCGGAATAATTAAGATCATGTTCCATAGAAGTCTGGCTCTCCTTTTATAACCTAAACTATCATACTACCTTATATATGAATATCAATATCCTTTTGCATTTTTTTTTTTGTAGAGTTAATCTTTTCTTTCTCACCCATTTTGTAACTAGTGATACTTTCAATCATGGCAAGAAAGGATATTCAGCAAGATACAAGGACTAAGCTAATGGCCACATATAAATTGAAGAAATTCAACATAGATCGAGGATCCAAACATAAGCAATATTAGTGATCCGAAAGAAAACATATTACATGAAAGGTGCAAAAAATTTTGTAGCGTAGATGGTATCCGAAATCAGCTGTCTAACGTGGGGCTAACCAAAATGTGGGTGATCAGCCACCCCCAATTGCTCAAAGGGATGGCTCTTCTTCATTTTTTTTAATTTTTTTTTAATTTTTAGTTTTTTAATTATTTATTAATATTTCTATTTTTCTTTATTTTTAAATTGAAGGTTTTTTTTTTTTTGTTAAGGCATATGACACGTGGCAAGTTTTGATTGTTTATGTTTTTCGTTAGTTTCATGGACAGAAGATGTACGAAAATACCATTTCTGTATTTAGCTATAAATGAGGTATCATCTACGATACAAAATGAAACCAAGGTGGAAAAAAAAAGTCGTTAAAACTCTAGTATTGAAAATGCATTTTACCTTGGTGTCAAGCTATTTTTTCCACAAGACCTCCCCTACAGAAAAAAAAAAAAAAAAAAAAAAAAAAAGAAGATACCTTATAGAATACACAAAGTTGATAATAAAAATTCTATATTAAACAGATCTACATTGTACTTTATAAGATAAAATACCACACCTAGACAAAAGCGCCACAAACAGCACACTCATCTAACGATATATACATCCTCAAAAGACTATTATCACATAATATCTTACAACAAAACTGAGGCACACAGATTTGCCTCCATCCTATAATACCCCAAGACGGCGTATGGATCCTCATTACTATCCTCTGTACTTACATCAATATGACCCCACAATTACATAGGTGGATTAATGAGTCCCACAATCTCAGTATTAAAGAGACTTACTGATTTTTTTATTTGTAATAATATGAGCATTCTTTTCGAATATCCATAACATAGTGAATTAATAACAGCTACGTTAAGTTTTCCAAAAAGAATCATTTCATGTAAATCGATATGTGATAAGCAACCCA
>FXXK01002909.1:14994-27672 GCA_900184695.1 Betula pendula
AGACATGATCTTCTAAGCTTTATGGATGCCTTCTCAGGATATAACTAGATTAGGATGCATGAATTAGACCAAAGAAATAATAGGAATTCATCACTAATAGAGGCCTATATTTCTATAAAATAATGCCGTTCGAACTAAAGAATATGGGTGCTACCTACTAGAGGGCTGGTGAAAATGATGTTTGAAACCAGATTGGAAGAACATCGAAGTTTACATGGATGACATGCTTGGTAAAAAGCCTCAAATTCTAAAATCATCTTGCAGATTTGGAAGAGACATTTCGAATACTCTGGCAATACCAATGAAACTCAATCCAGCCAAATGCACGTTTAGAGTATCATCAGGAAAATTCTTCGGGTTCATGGTTTCCCAAGGAGGAATAGAAGCAAACCCAGAGAAAATTAAAGTGGTGCTCGAGATGCAATCCCCTCGGACTACCAATCCGCTACAAAGGCTCACAGGTCTATGATAGCAGCATTGAATCAATTCATTTCTAGATCCACAGACAAATGCCTCCCCTTTTTCAAAGTCTTGAAGAAAGCTTTCGTTTGGGCAAAGAATGTGAAGAAGCCTTCCAATAGCTAAAATGCTACTTGTAGAGGTTCGCCACTGCTCAATCGGACTCTAGAGGACGAACCGCTTTACCTGTACTTGGCAGCATCTCCTTCAGCTATCAGCTCCGCCCTCATCCGATAAGACGGAAGGGTAAAAGATCCATGTATTACAAAGCAGGGCCCTTCGGCGAGCAGAAATCAAGTACCCTTAGATTGGAAGACTGGCTTTTGCACTAGTCACGTCCGCAAGAAGAGTATTAAGGCCATATTTCCAAGCACACACTATTCGGGTACTAACAGATCACCCACTTAAAAAGGTCTTGTACAAACCAGATACTTGTGGGCGGATGGTCAATAAGGCAGTAGAGTTGGGGGACTTTGACATCGAGTACCTCCTTAAAGAGACAGTCAAAGGTAGTAGTAGCATATTTCCTAATTGAGATCATCGATTCCCCCGATCCGAAAAAAAATCCACCCAAAGATGAATCATAGGTAATCAGCGTTGATGGCTCACAACCAAAAAGCACAACGGGAGCAAGGGTTGTCATTATTGACCCAGAAGGCTAGAGCTCGAATATGCCATCCGAATGGGCTTTAAAAAATACCAACAACAAGGAATACAAAGTGGTGGTCGTAGGATTAACAATCGCTCAAGAACTCGAAGCCCAAAATGTCAAGGTATGCATTGATTCCAAAGTAATTGCTAGGCAGATTCAAGGAGAATATGAAGCCAAAGGTGAACGAATGAAAAAATATTTGGTCAAGGTAAATGGATTGGTAGATTGGTTCCAATGCTTCGACATCGAAAAATTTTTGAGAGAAGAAAATCAACAGCCATCGACTCGTCGATTGGGATCTACATTAGAAGAAGAACTGGATGCTCTCCCAAGACAGGTACGATTGTTGCCCCAATCTACCATCATCGATGAAATAAACATCTACGAGATAGGAAATTCCCTTAAGTGGGCAAATGAGAGTATCTGGTACCTTAACCAAGGAAACTACCTAGTGATTGAAAAGCTGCCATGAAGGTGCGCCTAAAAGCGGCCAAATACACGATCATCAAAGGGACACTAATAGAAGAGGTCACACTCTACCAGGGCCACTTAGGGCCTATCTTTAAAGGACCCTAGGCAGAAGATAATCTCATGTGTCATTTTCTTTCAATCCTCCAGAAGAAAGAGGAAATAATTTGCATAATCAGAGCCAACGAAATTGTATCCCTCTGAAATGATACCAAGAGGATTGATAAGCCTTGAATGTTCTGCATTCAGGCTCTTTAACCGCATTTGTTAACCTTAGTTTGTTTTGTATGTATAACGTTTTGTCGGTGTTCTGTGTTTATTAGTGTTGCAGGTCTTAGGTTGAAAATGCAAGTAAACAATGGATTTTTGGCCTAAAACACTTCAAAGTATGCTGATAGAGACCAAATTGCCTCGAGCCTATCTGATTTGGCTCAAGTCATTACTGAAGAACTGAAGTGGCTCGAGCGCCTGACAAAGTGGCTCGAGCGCATTACCAAAGAAGTCGAGCGCACTCGGTTACACTAAAATCGATTTGGGATCTGCTCCTAATTTGGGAGAGAGAAATTTCTAAAAGAATGGGTCAGTGCGGGATCAGCTCTAGAAATCCCTCTAATAGTGGTTTTGACTCCATATCCTTGCAATGAGGATTGGGGGGAGACTCAATCCATTAACTAAGGGATTGAATTATGATTTAGAGGGATTCAATGAGGGTTTCAAATAGGAGTAAATGTATGATCCAAAGGGTCGAATTTCTGATTGCCAAGGACGAATTAGGGTTCTTGGTTCTGGGAAATTTTGTCCAGCAGCTCAACAACACTCAAGGAATGTATTTTTCTTCATTCAATAGAGAATTTCATATCCTTCATGAGTAACTAAGCTCTTCATATGGATTGATGTAACCCTTTCTAAGACTATGGTTTGATTGTATTTATTTGGGATTTTCAATATAAATGATGATTTGCATAGCTATGTTTTACAAAACCTTTGTAATCGATTCAATGTTCATACTTGTTCTTTGATGAAAACTCTATTCTTGTCTATAAGAAGTTTATTTGTCTTGAATGAATCGACATTTCTATTTTTTGGATTATAGGAATGATAGCCAATACAATGATAGTTTTGATATAAAATCAAGAATTAGATAGGCCATGTCTATAGAGAGATGATTTGTGACTACATCTTAGATTAGTGTAATGTAGGTAGACGGATTTATGCCAACCGAAGATGGGTTTATACTCATTTCTTGATAATGTGTATGCTAATGTAAGTTTTAAAGGCCATACATAGGGAAGACATATCGTATTACAACTAGTGTTTCAGGTGGATGATCTGTGCCAATCGAAGATGGGTTATTATCACCTTCTAACTAAAGTATTTTCTGTCGATCTTGTCATATGGTTGACACCCATTATGCGCATCATATCACACATTTAGTGAGGAATCCCATGTGAATACGATTTGCCATTGGTTACACGGTTTGTAGGTGAAGTCATATCCCTATGCTTCTAACATTTGATTCAATATTTGTTTATGTTATTTCATTTCCGAAACAAAACCAATTATCTTTTTCTGAGTTAGATTAGATTTGATTCTGAGTACTTGATGAACATTACAACTAAAGACAGTTCTTGAGGTTTGACACCTCTATATAGCCTTATCCTATAAGAATTTGTTCTATTGCGAGTGGAATAAATTTATTATTGATCCATAAAATCCACATCAATTTTTTGCGCCATTTTCGGGATTGTTTAAACGGTTGTTTATTAAATGTTTATGATTAAATCTACTTTAATTTCATACATATTTTGTTTCATAAATCATCTTGATATATAAAAATCTGACTTTGTGTTTGAGTTTTTTCAAAAAAGGGCTTGAGCGACCCTAGAAAGAGGGCTCGAGCTTATCTGTTTGGCTCGAGCGCAATCATAAAGCTGCTCGAGCACTTTTGTGTTGCATAGAGAGCTGCTGGCTTTTTCAAAAAAAAAAAAAAAAAAAAAGAGATTAGCACAAATTTTTGAAAAATAGTAGCACATAGAGCTACTACCTGCACTGCAAAACCTAAGATTTCAGCAGCCATTTTATTTTATTTTATTTCTATTTTTACTTTTATTTTTGTAGATATTCTGTTTCTAATTATTTTTGCTATTTTTGTTTTGTTCTCGTCAGGAAGAGCTCGAGTGCATTCTTCAGCTTAGCTCGAGTGCATTTATTGAGCTTGAGCACACTATGAAAAAGGGCTTTGAGCGCACTCTGTTTTACAAAGAGCTTGCAGCCCACATAGAGAAGGTATCGCTTCAGAGGGGCATTTTAATCCAAACAAAGTGCACTGTGAACTACTTGAAACCCTTGCCACAATAGTAGGAGACAGACTGTAAATTTCATAACATTTTTGATTTTTATTTGTGCTTTGCTTTCAAGCGGATACGATTTTCTAGTAGCGTGGATGAGGAGCCTAGCGAGATCTGTGAATGCCAAGTGTAACCCTATACTTTAGCACAACTGTAACTGCATTGCTGATCCCTGAGAACTTAGTCTATAAGTACTCGTATAGGCAATGTAAGAATATCATATCAAAAGGGACGACTAGAAATCTAGACGTAACAGACACGGGACAACCGAACCAATGCTTAAGAGGAAGCAAGAACTATTCTGTTGAGGGATCACTATGTCCCCTCAACTCACATTCACCCTCATGCTTCAGTCTGCGAACATCACGGCAGCCCACGTAATTATGAGATTATGAGCATCAATCCCTCATTATATTAAATCTAAAGGAACTAATGTTTACTGTGCCTCTACATAGTACCTGCAGTGGAATCGACTAAGTGGTCGATTCTTGGACGCGGGAAACTATCTTTTGGGTAGGCTTTATTCATATCGGTGAAATCAATGCACATTTGCCATTTTCCATTGGATTTTTTGACCATTACTACATTGGCTAGCCATTCGGAGTAATGGATGTCCCGAACGAAGCCCGCATCAATGAGCTTTTCAACCTCTTTTGCTACCACCTTGTTTCTCTAAGGGGCAAAATTCCTCTTTTTTTGCTTTACAGGTTTTGTGGATGGGTCCATGTTTAGCCTATGAGAAATGACTTTGGGATCGATTCTTGGCATGTCTACGTGCATCCAGGCGAAGACATCTCAGTTGTCTTTTAGGAAATCAGCAAGCTCCTTTTTGGTTTCTTCAGGTAGTTGGGACCCAATCCTAAGCTTTCATTCTGGAACTTCGATCATTTCTTCGATGGGTTCTCCTTGTCGTAGTGTCCGTTCATCCCTTATTTCGAACCCTACTGGTAGGGTTTCTTTTGGCCGTGGATCTTTGAGGCTTATATTGTAGCACTAACGTGCCTCCTTTTAGTCTCCCCGCACTACACCGAATCTGTTTTCAATGGGGAACTTCATCATCAAATGGTAGGACGAAGTTGTGGTTTGTAATTTGTTTAAGGTGTGTCTTCCCACGATTGCATTGTAAGATGAAGGCCGATCAACCACAAGGAAGCTTACCATGATGCTCCGCTCCCTGGACCCTGCCCCAACGATGATTGGGAGAGTGATTGTAACAACGGGGAGCACCCTTTCTCCCATGAAGCCGACGAGGGAGTGGCGACCAGAATTACCTTGTTCCGGTCTACTTTCATTTTTCGAACGCCGACATGAACAAGATATCAGCGGAACTGACATTATCGATGAAAATTAGGTGGGTGTTGTAGTTTCCCATCATTAGGGTTACTACTATGGCATCATTGTGGGGTTGGGACACCCCTGCTCCATCTTCGGAAGTGAATGAGATGGCTTCCGTTTCTTTTCTTTGTGTTCTGGAGGGTTTCTCTAGGAACAGAATTTCCTCTAGGCGTAGTCTTTGAGCATGGATGTGCCTCGCCAAACTGGGCTCTCCTCCTCCCGCGAACCCCCTAGCTATCGTGTGGATCTCATTGATCGAGGGATTTAGATCTTTTGGCCTGGAAGGATTTTGGTTTCTTTCGGGTCTTGGGATCTCGCAGCGATTTTCGTCCTGATCGTCTCTCTGACCGAACCTTCGATCGGGTTTCTATTGTCGTTTGCCCATCGGTTATCTTCCCTTTGATCTTCTTGTCTTTAGTTGTCACATCCTTGGTCCGCGTTCGTTCGATCGTTAATTCTGAATGGATGGAAACCCCGTTGCTACCGGTGTTCAGCGATGAATCTAGCCAGTTTCCCGCTTTTGATAAGTCTTTTGATCTCCTAACAAAGTAAGACACAATTATATGTTTCATGACTGTGATCTTGGTGAAAATCACAGTATTTGTCCATGTCCCTTTTTCTGTAGGGGCCCTAATTTTCTGAGGCCATTTTATACCTGGATTATCTTGAATGTGTAAGAGTATTTTCGGGACATTCGTGTTTAGTGGGGTAAAGTTGAACTCCTGCTGAGTTAGAGGCTTCCATCCCCCAAACTGCTTCGTGTCCCTTGGCTTTCTCTCACTCCATTCTCCTGGTTGTGTTTCCTTTCTTCTTTGTTTGGATTCTCTCATCTGTTCACCTCTGGTCTCCTTAAAGCCTTTGACCATCTGTTCTTGGTTGATGAACTCTTCTGCTTTTATCCATGAAATCCTGGAGAGTGGCGGGCGTCTTCCATATAGCTCTGCCATGAGGAGTCCTTGTGGTGACAACCCATTGAGCAAGGTGACAAGGATCAGATTTTCTGGAACATCTTCTCAGTTAGTTTTTCCTTGTTGAATCGAAGGGTAAAGTCTTTGAGGGATTCGCTTTCCCTATTTTAGTGTTAGGAGATAGTCCAGGGTTTGTTTGCGTTTTTTGCCTGCCAAGAACTATGTTAAAAAAACTTTTGGATAGGCCTTTGAAATCTGCCACTGAGTTGGGTGGCAATCTCCCGAACCAACTGTGTGCTCTCCCCAGGGTGAGGGGGAATTGATAAACCTTGAATGTTATGCATTCAAGCCATTAACTCGCATTTGTTATCCCTTATTTTGTTTGTATGATAATGTTTTGTTGTGTTTTTATGTTTGTTTGTATTTTCAAGTCCTAAGGTAAAATGACAAGTAAAACCATGGATTTCGGGCTTAAACACTTCAAAGTATACTGATGGTGACAAAATGGCTCAAGCCTCTCTTTATTTAGCACGAGCTCAACACTGAAGAACTGAAGTGGCTCGAGCGCCTTCCAAGTGAGCTTGAATGCAACACTAACTAAAAGGGCTCGAGCGCAATACCAAAGAGGCTCGAGCACAATCGGTCACCACAGAATCTGGCTTGCAATCTGTGCCAGATTTGGGAGAGGAGAATTCACTAAAAGACTGGGTCAGCTGCGAGATTAGCTCTGAGATCCCTCAAATGAAGGTTTTAACTCGAGATCCCTGGAGTGGGGGATTTGAATGCACTCAATCCCTTGAAAGAAGGGATTGAGGAGTATTTTGGGGGTTTCTTAAGTGAACTTGAGGATCCATCCAAGGGGTCGAAATTTTTGTGCATTGCAAGGCTTATTAAGGTTCTTTGTGCTGTCCAGAAGCTCGACCAGCAGCTCAACAACACTCTAGGAGATGGTTTTCTCTAAATCAATAGACATTTTCAGCTCCTCCATGAGTAGCTAATCTCTTCTTCATAGGGAATTAATGAAGCTCATTCCAAGTGCCATGGTCTAAGTGTATTTCAATTGGGATTTTCTAGATTTTGTATGATGATTGTGTAGCTTAGAGTTTTACAAAACAATTGTAATCATTTTAATGTTCATACTTGTTCTTGATAAAAACTCTATCTTGTCTATAAGAAAGTTTATTATCTTAAATGAATTCAACATTCTATTCTCTGTTATTATATGAATGATGGCTATGCAATGATTTAATTTGATGCACATTCAAGGAATTTGATAGGTCATGCCTAGGAACCATAAATCATTCTACATTCTAGCTTAGTATAGCATAGGTAGATGATTCATGCAACCTATGATGGGTTATGCTTAGATCTTGATTGTGTGTATGCTGTTTAGGGTTTGTATAGGCCATGCTAGGTTAACATAGATCAGATCACAAGTAGTGATTAGGTAGACAATTCGTGCTAACCTATGATGAGTTATAATTTTCTCCAAATAAAAGTGTTTTCTTGTCAATGTCATCATATGGTTGACAACCATAACGCACATCATATCATGCATATTATGGAAATCCCATGTTGAATACAGACAACCATTGGTACAAGGTTTGTAGTGGATTCAGATCCCTATGTTTTTTCCCATTTAATTCATTGTTTGTTTTATGCTTGTTTTTAAGTTTTCAAATAAAAAAATAACTAATTTATTCTCTAAGTTAGATTAGAGGCAATCTTGAATAGTTGATAAACATCCGACCAAGAAGACCCTCTAAATAGCCCTATCCTATAAGGATTATCCTATTGCAAGTGGTCTTTTATTATTGATCCAAAAAATTCACATCAGAAATGCGTTGCAGGCTATCTTTTCAGTGATCCCATGGCGCATGAGATGGGCGTTGTAGGTTTTTAGGTGCTCTTCTGGATCCTTGAGCCCATCGTACATCTTGATGTGAGGGACCTTGAACTTATCAGGCAAAGGGAACTTCATGACCTTTTCTGTAAATGGCAGGCTTGTATGCTAGAGGAGTCCATCTACAAGAGATTGTTTCCCTTCCATTTTTCTAGTCATTGCTTCATATTTGGCTTTTAGATCTTTGACAACTTTGGCTAGGTTGTTCCTTCGCTTGGGGTTCTCAAAGTGACAAGGTTGGCTTTCTACCTTGCGTTTGCGGCTAGGTTGGGTCTCTCTGTGAGTCTCATCTTCGCAATCTTTGCACGACTCATCATGCTCTCCATATCCCTCTTCGTTACTTCTATTCTCTTATGGTTTGTACGTGCCATAATCCTCATTAGAAGGAATTTCGGGAGGATCGGATTTGTGTGACACTGCCTTGTGAGGGAGAGATCGGAAGGACGTATTTTTTCGGGACGTATTTTTATTAGGGAGAGACTGATGAGGGATTGCTTTGCGAGGGATGGTTTTGTGAGGGGGAGATTTGTGAGGCGATTTTGGATGCTTGGAGCTATCCCGGATTTGCCCTGATAGTTTGGCATTTTGTTATCTAAGGGTCTCAATTTCCTTCTCCATACGTTTCATTTGTGATTTTATGGGTTGAGGGGTAGTCTTAGGGGTTTTGTCTTTTTTCTTCGGTTGTACGGTGTGACCGATGGGATAATCAGAGGGTTTGGGTTGACTTCCTCCTAAGAAGCAGAGTTGGAAGCTGTTTCAACTTGTACAATATGTCTGGATCTTGTAGTCACCATCTCGGAAAAGAATATTTCTTAGGAACAATAAAAGTCGTTCTCATAGATGGCGCCAAATTGGTGGGATAGTTTCTGGTCTGGGACTGTAGATCCTGAAACAAAAGAAAGAGAAGCACGAAACTTGCCGGAGCGGGCCAGGGGGAGATAGCTTCGATGCTTAAGTTAGTTCTCAAGAAGATTTCTAGAATAAAGACTGTTAATCATGGAGTGGATTATTTGCATACATTTCTTCCGAAGTGTCTTCTCTTTTTATACTCTTACTCTCTCTTTATTGGGATTGAGGACATAGAAAAGCTTGAGGAAAATCATTTCAATTGCTTTCCATTCAAACCAGTAATTTTAGCATTGACCCTGCCAAACTAAAATGATCATAACTTTTGATTTTGAACTCGGATTGAAGCAAACTTTGTGGCGTTAAAAATTATACAAATTAGTATTTGAGCAAAAAGAAATTATACAAATTATACAAATTATTATTTGATGAAAATTTTCTAATTCCAATGTTTACGGGGTCAAAACGAGCAGAAAGAAAGGGTTGTTTGTAGCTTGTCTAAAGCATCGTCCGGATGGACATGGTTATTGTTCACTCAGTAGCGTCTGTCCGCAGCATGGTCCAGATTGTCCACCTGCATTGTCGTCTGGGCGACTTTTAGGGTTCTTGGCGGTAGTGCATCTTTTGCACCTATAAAAGGCTGAGACGCGATTTTTCAGCCACTTTTTCGATTTTCTCTTCTCTTCACGTGATTTTCCTCTTCTCTCACTTAGGGTTTACACCCAAACCTTAGGTATTGATCTTTTGTGAGTTTTCATCAGCATTTATAACGCCGGAATCAAGATCTTCGATGTTGGAAGGTTGTTTTCCACTGATCTTTCAAGGTAAAAACTCTTGAAACCCTAATTTCTCAATGTTGTGCTATATTCTTGAATGTATGGTTTAATGTTGAGTAATTTCTTAGGATTTTTGTCAGGTTGTGCTCATCCTTTGTCGAGTTGAAGTTTCATAGTGCACAAACTCTGAATTCTTCAAGAATTTGAGGTAAAAGTTTAAATCCTAGATTTTCTCTAGTTATGTATTTTTGGGTTTTTTGATGTTTAACCCTAGTGTATCTCTATGGTTAACTATGTAGGTTATTTAAATGCTCTTGAAACCCTGAATTCTATGGGTTGATTATGAGATATTTGATACTTGTGCTGTCAAGTATTATGAGTGTTGAACTTAGAGTATGAGTGTATAGTTGTTAATGTTTTAGCAATGTAATTATGCAGCGGACTTGCTTAACTATTCGGTCTAGAAAGTTGAAAATTGTCAAGCGGAATGTAAGTATTATACTTACTGAAAATGATACTCATTTTTAAATGTTTCATGTTTTAATGTTTAGTAGATTTTTTATTTACTAACAAAAGAAATGATTTCAAATGAGTTTGAAGAAATAGTATGAATGTTAAAAAACGAACCGATAATATATTTGTGATAGGAAAAATTATACTTCCCCTAATGTTTGAGGAGTTTTTCAGTTTCCCCTCCAATGTTAAAAAATTTGCAATGTACCTCCCAATGTTTGCAAAAATTTTCAATTAAACCATTCTGTTAAATTTTGCCGTCACAATTGATGGAAATTCGAATTTTACTGTTCATATTATATATATATATATATACTATATATTATATAAATTATATTATTATTTTTTTTTAAAAAAAAAGAACAGTAAAAATTCGAATTTCTGTCAATTGAGACAGCAATTGTTAACAGAGTGCTTGAATTGCAAATATTTGCTACATTTGGGTGTACATTGCAAATTTTTTAACATTGGAGACGAAATTGAAAAACCCTCAAACATTGAGGGGTAAAAGTGTAATTTTCTCTTTGTAATAACATATGATTTTATGCTTTCGATTTATTTTCATGAGATTGATGAATATTTGATGAGTGAATTATGATAATTTATAATTATTGTGAATATATTGATATGTTGAGTTTTATGATATTTCATTGCTATTTATATATAGAAAGAAAGTATAGTTAAAATGTTTACATAATATTTATGATCATATGTAAGAAAGTATGAGAAGATCACGAGTTAAAAGACGCATATGAATCTATGCCACAAGGGTAAAAATTGTAAGCATATGAACTTTGGCCACAAAGGTAAAAAATTGTGAATATATGAACTTAAGCCACAAGGGCTAAGAACTATGCATATTAGAGCATGATGAGTTTACCATGATGAGTTTATAGATGATTTTATATGATGTTATATGAGATTGATGTTAGATACACTTATATGCTTGTGTTCGTAAAAGGGGTTGGAATATTTGTATATGTGTATAGTTAAGTCATGATGTTTTATTGGACTTTATTTCTAGATGTATTAGTATGCCATATGAGTTTGAATGGACCAGCAATATATATATTATTCTTACGGCTTGCCATATGAGTTTTATGTTTTATTGCTAGATATGGCTTTATATGCTTGCTTGTTTATGTTTCATCATATAAGGAATGAATGTTTGTAGTATGTGGTCTTAGCAGTTGAGTTATATGATATACTTATGTTATAGATGAACCACGTATGTGTTAATACTTCAAAGCGGATTGAAATTATGCTTGTTTATTAGTTACTTAGCTTTTATTCTTATATATTATTCAGATCCTTTTATGATTTACAGTTTTCACTTTTATCAGCGCTGCTCTACGTTTAAAAATAAATGCCAATCTTTAGTAGTTTGTTATTGTAAACTCTTGAAAAATTCTAAATCGGTTCATTGTGAAAAATTGAGGTGATATTGTTAATTCAATTGAAACTGTTTGCATAGCAAATTTGAAGAATTTAGTGCATTTCTCTTGTTGATGGTCATCGATGTTATGTTATCCAAGGTTAACATCCATGTATTTTCATATTTATTTCTAATTTATTATATAAAGCTTTATTCTTTAAAATTATTCATTCCGCGTACCAAACGAGTATCCTAAGTTATAATTATGAATTAGGTCGTCACACAAGTTCCCAGGTCCTCTCTTTTGTCAGCAGCGTCGTGGGTAGTTCCTTCTTGGAGATGTGTTCATCTGGTATCTTCTATGCACATAAAGAATTGAAATATTAAATGAGATAATTGGTAAGGGAAACTTTCCACCAGAGCAAGATTGGCCAATCAGTTTACATGGATGGACGCATCTAAGCCCTTCATCTCCTTGGTGCGCAAGTTTAAAGCTTGTTAGGCAAGGAGGAATTTCCCCATCATGGAGAACAAAAGCTACGATCCCTCTCTTTTGTTAGTTCCTTGTTAATGTGTCTGTGGGGGAACTCTGTGACGTTTATATATATATTAGGATTGGTCCACGTCATAAACGTGGGACATAAGTTTGCTTGCTTGTGAGTGTGAAGCTGTGGTAACTCTCATACTGGACCTTTGCTCGTCCAATTTCAGTAAAAATAAGTGAAATATATGAAAAATGCTACAATATTTATCAATATCTTTTTATTTTTTAAAATTATTATTAAATGTATGGGTCTCATATGTGGATCAAATGAAACTCATAGCTTCAAAGGTAACTTTAAAATATAATAGAATAAAAGATTGACTAGAGAAAGAATTATTACATTTCTCGAAATGTAATTACCCCTTGGTGCGTAAGTTTTATGTGATTAGGTCTTGTCAATTTCATCATTATTTTAGTTTAAACCTTGTGAGGCAAGGAGGAATTTCTCCATCATGGCGAGCAAAAGCTACGATCCCTTTCTTTTGTTAGTTTCTTGTCAGTGTGTCTGTGGGGAACTCTGTGACGTTATATATAGGTATATATATTAGGAT
>FXXK01002912.1:0-11688 GCA_900184695.1 Betula pendula
TAGAAACATGCGTAGTATTCCAAGCCATCTGCCAATTATACAAAGTTTGCAAGAATAACCTCTTCAACTCTGCCAAGCCAAGCTCTCGATCTTCGAAACTCCTTGCGTTCCTCTCACGCTAAAAACACCACATCAAACACAAAGGAACCAACCTCCATAATTGTAGAACCTCTCGATTCCCCAATTGTCCTCTCCAACACTCCATCAGCTCACTCACCTTGCGAGGCATCACCCACATAACACCAAATAACTACAAACACACCATCCACATTTCTGAAGCAACCTCATAATGAATGAGCAAATGATCGATAGACTCCCCATCCTTCCTACACAAGCAACACTACTCCAACACAATGATATTTCTCTTCCGCAAATTATCCAAAGTTAAGATCTTCCCTAAAATTGCCGTCCACACGAAGAAGACCACTCTCGGGGGCGCCTTAACTTTCCATATACCCTTCTAAGGAAACGTGGCCTGTACGGTAGAAGTAGGATGAGAGAGAACCTGATAGTACGATTTCACCTCAAAGTATTTCCTTTTCGAAAGAATCCAACACATTTGATCCTCTCCTCCAATCCTTACTCTCTGCGAATACAACATCTCAAAGAAACGAGACACTAACTCCACCTCCCAATCCTGCACCGGACGAGTAAAAAGTACATGCCAATGAATGGAGCCATTGTGAATCTGCATAGTCTCTGCTACCCACACATCCTTCCGGCAAGCGATGGTGAACAATTTCGGAAAGATGTTCTTCAACGGCTGTTCCCCACATCAAACATCATGCCAAAACAAAACTTTGGAACCATCCCCTACCTCAAAGCGTACATGATTGGCAAAACCAGCCCACCCCCTTCTAATACATTTCCAAACTCCCACCCCATATGGTCCCCCTACCTCCTTCGAGCACCAACCTCCACTCAAGCTGTCATATTTTACATTTACCACCTTCCACCACAAAGCGTCCCTTTCTGTAACAAACCTCCATAGCCACTTACCCAACAATGCTCTATTAAAGGGAATCATCCTTCTCACTCCTAAACCCCCTGTCATCTTTGGAGTACAAACCTGCGACCAATTCACCAAATGAAACTTAAATTCATCGCCCAACCCGCCCCACAAAAAATCCCTTTGAAGTTTTTCCATACGATTAGTCACTACCACTGGAATAGAAAACAGGGATAAATAATATGTTGGAAGATTAGAGAGGGTACTTTTAATCAAAGTTAATCTCCCTCCCTTGGACAAATACATTCTCTTCCATCCTGCCAATCTAGATTCCATCTTCTCAATGATACCACTCCAAATTGCGGATGCCTTATAATGAGCACCCAAAGGAAGACCTAAATACTTCATCGGCAACATAGCCACCCCACACCCAAGAATGCTAGCCAACTCCACCACATTCTCCACTTCACCTATGGGAACAATCTCGGATTTAGACAAATTTATCTTCAAACCCGAAACCGCTTCAAAACATAGAAACAAGCACCTCAAATCGCAAAAGTGCGTCACATTAGGCTCACAAAGGATCAAAGTATCATCTGCAAATAACAAATGAGATATTATCAAGTCCTCATTATTTCTTGAACCCACCGAGAAACCGGATAGCAACCCTCTCTCCACTGACGAAGATAGCATCCTACTCAAAGCCTCCATAACAAACACAAACAATAACGGAGACAAAGGATCCCCTTGTCGAATACCTCGGGAGCTACCAAAAAACCCCGAAGGCGATCCATTAATGAGAATGGAAAAACGTACCATAGATATGCAATGCTGAATCCACCCACACCATCTCGCCCCAAAACCACATCTTTGCAGCAGATATAACACAAAAGCCCAATTCACATGGTCATATGCCTTGTCCAAGTCCAACTTGCATAATAATCCAGGTTCCCCAGAACGAAGCTGACTATCCAAACATTCATTGGCCACCAAAACCGCATCCAGGATTTGTCGACCCTTTATAAAAGCATGCTGAGAATTAGACACAATCTTCCCCAAAACTGTTTTCAATCTATTCGCCAGAACTTTTGAGATAATTTTGTAAACCCCACCAACTAAACTGATAGGCCGAAAGTCCTTCATCTCCACCGCCCCAGCTTTCTTAGGAATCAAAGAAACAAATGTAGCATTAAAGCTTTTCTCAAATTTTCCCCTTCCATGGAACTCCTAAAACACCGCCATAATGTCTACCTTCAAAACCTCCCAACAATGCTGAAAAAAAGCCAAAGAAAAGCCATCAAGGCCCGGTGCCTTGTCTCCCTTAAAATTTCTCACCACCTCCCACACTTCACCTTCCTCAAATTCTCTTTCCATCCAGGATTGCTCCTCATCATCAATGGACACAAACGATAGATCGTCCACTTTTGGTCTCCACAGATACTGTTCAAAATACAAGTTTTCGTAATACTCCACAATGTGATTCTTAATATCGTCCGCTTCAACAATCGTGTTCCCTTCTACCACCAATGACTCAATAGAGTTATGTCTTCTATTTGAGTTTGCCAAGCGATGGAAAAACTTTGTATTAGTGTCTCCCTCTCTCTCTATATATATATATTCTAAAATAAAAAATTGAAGAAAAAAAAAATTTAGGGTGGTTCGAAAATCACCCCCAAGGGGGGTGGATCGGCCACCCACGAAACTAATGTGGGTGGCTCGGCCACCCCCAATCTAACGGAGGTGGCCGAGCCACCCCCAGAAACTGCTTGGGGCCACCCTTGGGTTTAAATTTTTTTTATTGCTTTTTTTTTTTCATTTATATTTTATATTTTATTTTATTTTTTAAGTTGGGTTGAACAAATTTGAGGGGAAACAAAACTTGCACCCAAACATGAAGTTTGACCAAAAGTGATTTGAGTTTTTTTTTTAAAAAAACCGTGTACCCAAACAAGCCCTTAATGTTTTTAGCTTTTGCCTTTTTTTAGGAGTATTTTTGTCTTTTGGGGGGCAAATGAGGACATTGCAACCTCAATGGTAGATTGGTATGGTACATTAACCAAATTAAAATATTAGGGGGACACTGCAAACGGGGTGGTAGATTGAAAGGGTTAAGTGTAGTTTTCCTTTTTAATATTATGAAGCATAATGGTCATTATGACAACACTCGTCCAAACAATGGAAAACCTTGCCCATCAATCCTTGAAACCAACTCGTTTTCCCATTCTAACATGTCGCACTCATTGATTTACTCACCAAAAATATTCCAATACAATACTGCATGTCGCATGTCATTTAACTCCTACCTGCTTCAAGATCCAATTTAGAAAAAAACAATTTTTTTTTTTTTAAGTATTTTTAGAACCACCAATTTAAACTATGTATGAGTGAGACTGCCATGACAATTCAGAGGCCATAACCCATGTTGTCTACAAAACTAAGTATGAGTGAGACCACCATGACACTTCAAATGCCATAACCCATGTTGTCTACTTGTTTGTTATGTGTTCATGTCATTTATGTCAATCTCCATTTCCCATAACACCAAACCAATTTAAACCCAAAACCATTATTGCATGCAAAATACAGCTGTGCTTTTTATTTTCCCTTCAAAACAAGAACAATTAGGATCCTCTAGATTTTCTTAGAGTTATCCACCACGGAATCCTTAAAATCTCGTCCACTTCAAAGAAAATGATTCAGCTTTTGCCAACTCAACATAACCAGTCAGAAGACTTCAATTTTTCCCAATTCATGGTGTCCCACTTAGTGACACTCATTTAATTTTTTTCTTTTTATAAGTAATCAAGATTACTTATACTTCCTGTGTATTTAGGGACACCTTACGCTTTTAATGAAATTAGTTTATTACTTATCAAAAAAAAAAAGTAATCGAAATTTCATTAAAAGCGTATATAGGAAGTATATAAGAGAAGTCACCTAACTAGTAAGCCAGTGGCGTACCATTTAATTTTAAAATGGTGAATAGGATCTTAAGAACTCCACCGTGGAGGTATCGTAGGAAATCTAGAGGATCCTGATCCATTACAAACCTTCCAAAGCTAACATTCCCATCTAAAATGGGCAACATATAACAAATCCATCAAGAATTGAATCTTGGTACACTAGGTAATCTTGACGATCCTGATGCATACAAAACATTTCTATCTAAATCGGGTAACATAATACATCCATCAAGAATTCAATATTAGGTTTCAATCTCCAGTTTGATTACCAAGAAATTTATTACATTTTTCTACATCAAAGTGAAGCAGAAACATTGAATTGTTAAACAGCACCCCTGCTCCCCGCCCCCTCAACCCAAATAAAAGATCTCCACGCTGGTTCAGCTACATAACTGAGGCGAGCTTCTTAATGGGAATCAAATAAAAAAAAAATTCCACTTTCTTTTCTTTTCTTTTCCTCAGTTTTCTCAGCAACCAAACACAATGCATTCAATCAAAGCCAATTAAAATCATTCCCCCATTTTTTCCCATGTTAAACCTTCGAACCCAGAATCCCTTAGAAAATTCAAAACCCCAACTCCCACATTTCCAACACACAAAATGAACAAAAAACGAATATTTAATGAGCAATATATCGGTAGAGATAGAATATAAATAAAAAATAATCAAATCGAATCATTCCATTGCGATTTGGTACCTTAGAGAGTTCGAGAAGGGCGTTCTCTCGGAGTTCAGGGTTACTGAGGTCAAGAACCAAGTGCTCGGCGGAGGCCATTTTCCGGTCTTTGTTCGCCGGAGGTCCGGCGCCGCTCGGGGCCGACGCGCTCGGACCACCGAACGGCGCGTTCATGGAGAGCGATTGGGGAAGATTCGCCATCGGCTACGGAACTCGCACTTTCTTTCACTCTCTATTGAGAGACAGAGAGAGAGAGGGGGTCTAATGCGGGAAAGTTTAGTTGGGATTTCAAAGAGGGAGAGCCACGTGCTTTGCATGCGCGTAGGAAGGCCTGTGAATAATACTAAATTTTTTGGTTTAAAGAGGACACGGGTACTCGCGCTGTCGTGTCGCGTGAGGAGATGTTACAGCCTTCCCGTGTTCGGACTGATTTTCCGAGGGCATTTCATTTCACGTTATTATTTTTTATTTTATTTTTTTACTTTATTTTATTATAATCCAATGTATATAATTTGAAAAATCTTGGAACATTAACTTTTACTATACTTGACCGTATGTAAATGGTAAAATGTCCACCAATAACTAATTGAATTGAAAAGTCAAATATTTTTTTCAATAATTTTAACAATTATGAATTGTCACGTCAATTTATAAGAGAATTTGTACAAAAATTTATAGTACTCCTAACAAGACTCATATAATTTCTATTATTATAATTTAACTTAAGAGATTGAATTTTCAATTTTTTTAAAAAAATTTAAAAAATCATACGTTCTAATGTGTTTGTTGTTGTATAGTTTAACCATTGGAATTATAAAATAGAAAAAAGATTTACATTACAAACTGAAAAGGCTTTGAGGATATTCATAGTTGAAGTAGAAGTGATATAAANTGGTCACAAACAATCTTTTGTTTTCTAACCAAAACAACAATAAGCCCTTTACATGCCTTCTCTATCTCTCAATGCTATCTTATATTCCAAACTTCTTATCCAATGTCTACTCATCATAATGTATCTCATTTAGGGTTGTAATCGAATCGAGTCAAATATTAAATGTTCAAGTTCTATTCGTTTAAAAAATGCATGTAAACCGAGGTATTTTGAACCCTAGCCGCCTCCCTATCCTCTCCTATCTCTCTCAGAAAACTTAGACGCTCCCGATGTTTTGGGCGGAGGAGGGATATTGCTCCCTCCTCCACCCCTCCCCCCTTCCTCCTTTTCCCTTCTCTTCTTGCCTCTCGTAGGCAGCAACCGCTCTTTTGGTGGCCTTTCCTCCTCTTTGGAGGCTTATCTCTCCACAAGCAACTTTATCGACTCCCCTTCCACCACGTGGTGGCCGGTCTCCACCTCCTCTTGCTGCTCACAGCCCGGATCTACTTCTTTCGAGTTTTTAAATCTGGTTTTTCAAAACTAGATCTGTAAACTTGGAAGAATTCCACCACCTCACGTCGGCACCACCCTCCGCTCCGTCTTCAGTCGGTAGATCTGCTTTGTTGATTTATTTTTTGCATTTATTTTCTGTTTTCTTTAATTTTCTTGTATTTTGTCTGTCGTCCTGGGTCTTAGATCAAGGATGTGTATGTCTCCTGCCCCTTTAGGGTTTAGGAGTGTGTGTCTCCTGCCCTTTAGGGTCGAGGAGTGTAGATTTGGGTGTGGGAGAATAACTCTCACGGCCTGGAATAAAGGAGTGCGTTTCGGGCTAATCATGTCCCGATCTAACCTTAGATTTAGTCTGCTGAGCAGATCTGCTCATTTTCTGGAGTTGTTCTTGGGTTGGTGGTGGATGTAGTCATAGACAGTTATTTAATTGTTAGATGCTTTTGTCCAGTCTATGGCTGTGTAATTTCATAGCGTTTGTGCTATGTTTAATCTGCGGTTTAAGCCTCTATTGTAAGAGCTTTATGCTCCTGATTTATTATTAATGAAATTTGGCACATTCTCACTCAAAAAAAAAAAAAGTTATATTCGTTTAATTTTTTTTCAAACGCGAACCGAGTTCGAACTTTTCACCGAACGAGATAAACTGTTCAAGCTCAGTTTGTTTAATTTTCGAACGATCCCGAGTTTGTTCACGAGCTACTCAATTAATTTAGTCATTTCATATATAAAGTAAATGTCGTGATTTTTTTTTTTTTTCACAAAAATAATACGAATTATTAGTTATTTAATTATGGTTAAAATTTATTATTTGAGTAATTAAATAAATTAATTCAAATCTTAAATAATCTAATCTCACTTTTATATGTTTATTTTATAGTAAATATATATATTCACACACACACACACACACACACATATATATATACACACACATAAACTCACTCATACACACACAAAGGTGCACATATGCATATATCAATATACAAACCCACAATTACAATAATTTAACTTATAACTATTACATTACGAAGAACATTTCTTTTTATTTTATTAAATATTTAACATGTTCTCATTACAAAGTTAACAATAATATTATAAAAATAATAAAAGTAAAGTTATACGAGTTGAGCCTAAATTTATACGAGCTTGAATTTTTTGTTCAAGCTCTATTCATTTAATAAATGAACCGATTTTGAACCGGGCTAATCCGAGCCAAGCTCGAGCATGTTCATGAGTAGCTCTGCTTGCTTACAGCCTTAATCTCATCTTGATTCAGAACTACCCAATTTACTCAACACCAGTCAATTCCAATATTCTATACCTCCAAAAAGAACCACAAACGGATGGAGAATTGGCAGGTCTGGGGCTTCCCTTCTGAATGAGAAGTTGATATTAGCTTATCCTTGGAAATCTGCTGCACAAATTCCTTTTTGAGACTGAAAATTGGTCATATTCTTAAGATCCGACTTAATTTGTAAACCTGCAAAGACAAAGGAATTTAGCTCCACATCAGACAAATTCAAGTGATAAATGATAGATAGTTTTAGAAACTATTTTGTTTAAGGAATATTTAGTTGAAACAAGCTCTTGTTGAATATAACTTTTTGTCTTTTTAGTCCTACATTCCAAAGCTGGTAATAAGAGTGCATTTGTCATTGTAATTTTGCAAACTAAAAGTACAATTTTAAACCAAATCATAGAAAGTGTATCATCTTAAAGTGCATTTTTTTTAAATTACGCTTTGAAAACGTAGAAAAATGTGTTTTCAAATCGCAAGCAATGAGGTGTATTTTAAAAAACGTATGATTTTAAAAGCTGAAGTACGATGTTAAAGGCCAAACTACAATTTTACGCTTAACGACTTTTTTAAAAATTGTATTTTTCAAATCGCAAATCCAAACATACACTAAGCAGGACTTAGATAAGTAGAAACGAAGCATAAATGACTCAGTGTAGAAGCCTCTGAAAATGGCAAGGAAGCAATCCAGAGCAATTAGAATATTTTATAGCTTTTCATACTCAATTGCTTATTTTACATCAGATAACTGAGAGTAAGTATTGTATATGATGTTTTATATGAATTTGTGGTCCTACAGAAAAGCGTCCTATAGGATGTGTTCAACCTCCTTCCTGTTTGTAGCAAAGAATATAAAGCATCCAAATTGATGCGCAACCAACAGAATTCCATAGCACAAAAAATGTAAGAAAATGTACCAACCTGGGCAGTCCGACTAGGCAGGGGCACCTCTAAGCAGTTTCGGAGGCCGTCAACTCTGCATAGGCAGAAATGTCAGATCAAGATAGATGAACGTACTACCCTAAGTAGATGCACCAAAAACAAATGTTGGGAAGGTAGGAAAAGATTCAAGAAAGTAAATAACTACCTTTTGCTAATGGTTCTTCGAAGATATTGATTGTCCTTCATCTGCCCTAGACCTCCATACCTCGTTTCATCAGTATTTAATATAACCTGTTTCATTAGAATAACTCTCTTATTGATCTGCAATCTGTCTGAATGCAAGGGTTGCCACAAAAATTAAAACCATTCAATTTTTTGTTAGTTACAAGGACATTTAACAAAGTTAACTAACTTCGTCGATAATGTAAAACACAAACACCATAGAGCCGCGTCTTGGTTTATATATTTTACGCGAGGTGCCTTCCCTGTATCTTTGTATGAATGGCCGTACCCAGATCACAATGATAAAGTATAAACAAATATATACATATCTGAACAATAAAAGAATTACAAATATATACATTAAAACTTACTTGATACTCTCCAGCTTCCTCTACACCTACGCTGTATCTTTCATAAGAATCTGTTGGATGAAAATTGAATATGAAGAGAAGAGGACCTCGCATGTAAGAGATAACCTGTAAATTGCAGAGAAAGTACTGATTTCTGAAAGGTACCAGTTTTCAACAAAATAATGGCACCATGCACCAAATACATTATGTATGTGTTTGTGCTTTCTGTACAGAAAAATAATGGTTGAAAAATCGCTGTTGGACTCCAGGAGACGTGATGCTAGATAAGGTACATAGAGTTTAAAGAGAGACAGCATCATTATAAAGCTAAACGACTCAAGGTTTGACGGTACTATTATAACTTATTTCTATAAGAAATGCTGAACGGGGAAACTAAAACAAGTAGCAACCCCAAGAGCTTATTTTCTGAAAGAAGTCACAACTTTGGCTTTACAGATACATAACATAAAAGTACAGACATTACAAACCTTTCCACAAACAAATTGGTGAAATGTAAAAACTGATTAACTGAGCTGAATATGTATCAAGTAATTGAATCAAAAAAGTGCCATACCATGGTAGTGTCATTAACATGGTGAACGTTAGATAAACCTCTTGAAAGTATTCTCTGGTTTTCATCCAACTTCATCAAGTCCTAGAAAAGAGGAAAAAGTAGCATGATCTGTTACCATACTATCAAAGTATTTCCTGCTTAATCACCAAAACATCTTTAAAAGGTCATAAAATAAGCCCAAATGGCAGCTTAAACTATATGTTTTTCACCATAGAACCAAGAATAAATTCAACATTTCCCAGACAGTATAAACCACATCCATGTGATGGGGAAAACATAATTATAATAACTCTAATATAAATACTGAGCAGTTCAGCATTTTTTGACAACAGCCACTATAATATCCAAGTCACTTCCCACAGAAAGGGAACCCTGAATGTTATCATGTAAGCATGCCATGATAACAAGATTAAAAATACGTAATACAAATCATTAGATTGACACCTTATCAAATGAAAATAAATCACGATGCACTCCACTTGCCAAAAGATCCCAACGACGGTTAGCAAGTTGAAATGAGAAATTGTTGCTCGGCATCGGGAACTCAACCCGCTGGAACATGAGAAGATCATCAGTCACATGAAATAAAGTCCATATGAATCGTACAGGGAAAGTACCTTACCTTTGGATGCCCGAATTCATTGCCCATGAAGTTCAGGTAGGCATGGCCACCAATCGTAAATGTAATCAATCTGATCATCTGCCTCAAGACCAACAAAAAATAAATAATTACTACAAGTGAATAGATAAACCCATCAAAATCATGAGATTTAATATATGCTTCACAGTCCACCTAAAAATGCCCCTTTTTACATCATTGACAGACATTATACGTACACAAAATCAATTGTATTTCAATAAAAATGTTACAAAGTGAGAGAGAGAAGGGGCGGGGAAGGAAAAATATATAGTAGAGAAAAGGATGCTAGTTTTGGGCACCCTGTCTTTTCAATAAACAGAAAGCCTTTTTTGAATAATGCTTTCCATTGTTAAATATACCCTACATTGGAAAATGTTCTTCTGCTGTGCAAATCAGTGGCCTCAGGACAAATAGAGAAAGCACTTTATGTGAAAAAGAAGAAAGGGATTTCCATCGCCTAAAGTGTTTTTTTCACTTATCAAAAAACAAAGGAAAAGGATTACGACGTGGGCATATATCATACTTTGTGTAAGGAACACCCTCTAAACAATGATTCCTTTGAGCCTGGAGAATGCTCCCTGATTTCACCAAACAATATTTCTGCAAATGAGCGCCCTCCAGATATTGACTGACATGCAAGATTGTAATGGCAAGTTATAGTAATAATATAACACATAAGTAAGCTAAAATCTTCAACATAAATTATGTCCTTATATGGAAAGAGTTAAAGATGTGGAAGAAAAGACTAGAGCAGATGATTACTTGATTGTGATTTTCAGCATACATAAGCATCTTATCTGCATATTGTTTGTTGCCCATTAATGCGCTGACTATCTGCAGTATAAATCTAATTCAATAAATACTGGAATCAGGGGAAGGAAAATAAACATTTAAAGAATTAACAACAAAAAAGCATAGTCCTGTTTGATGGTGAGATTATCTATATTAATCAAACAATACAACCTTACTCATGCTCCATTCATGGTCAGGAACATTCTCAAGAAAAGATGACCACATCTCTGACACAGAAAGATTAACATAATAATCAAATCCCAATCCACCCTGAGAAGTTGGCTCGCACAAACCAGGATAAAAGGTTGCCTGAACAATAAAATAAAGAAAAATAAAATTCATAAAATATCAGAAAACGCAATGAAAAAACCTAAATATTATGCCATATGAAGAAAAAGGCCTCAAGAAATGAATGAATAACAATAGATATACGAAAGAATAAGGTTTTAACAAAATAACCTAGCATTATAAAAAGAGAATACTTTTTAGAAACTAGCTGCAAATCAAATCATGGGCAAAAGATATAAATGAAGCAAGACATTTTATTGTAATCCTGAGCACTTCATTAATTTTTTTTTTTTTTTTAAAAAAGAATTTATTGTCATCAAGAAAAAGTCCTTAGAACAAAAACATTGCCCTAGCTCAAGCCAGATATGAAAACACTTTCTCAACCCAACTGGCTTGGAAGGCTTGTGTTAGAATATATTGAAGTTTCTAAGATGATCCTACAGAGAGATTGACATATGACAGAGTTACCGAATATGCCTTCCTTTTTCCCCTTTTTTTTTTCTTTTTTTTTTTTTTTTTCGATTCTCTCGGATCATATTTTTTCCTTTAATTACTTCCACTTTTTCTTTTTTTTTTTTCTTGTAAGTAACGCATGTACCTAGTGGTTTTAAACCAATGACTTCACCCTACACACTATTCTTAAGGGGGGAGGAGATGCAATTTGAAGGAATGGC
>FXXK01002912.1:11920-24364 GCA_900184695.1 Betula pendula
AAAGAAATCATATCATATTTCATAGTTAGTAATAGAAGAACCAATATATTATCTGCTGCTAAATTAGAATTATAAATTTTTTTTTTAAAAAAATTGTAATCATGTTGAGATAACTTCCTAATGTCTTTTGTGCGCATGTGCAGTTAATAGATGCTGTGTATTTCATTTAAAATTCAATCCATACTATTACTTTTGAAGAAAACAAAGAAATTGTCATATACTTTTGATGGTGAAAGAGAAAAGATGCAATTGAATTTGTTGAGCTTTTAGAGGAAGTAGAAGCAAACAACATGAAATACTTGCATCTTCAGCAATTGTTACTATATTTGGATGAAGAGCATGCAGTATCTCATTTGCCAAAATGAGGTACAATAAAGCATCCTTGTCAACATATTGATTACAGTACCTGCAACAGAACACAGTTTACAATCAAATAGAATGTCAACTAACCTTAACCATGAACGGTATGGGACAAAACAATGAAACCAACCGGATTCATGAATAATTGTGAGGCTGAATACAGAGTACTAAAGTAAAATCATATAAGGTCAAATTTAGTCAACATTTTAAAATCATCAGTTCGATATTTTAGTTCCCAATGCAGTATCATCTGTCAACAATTTAACCATTTCTTGGGTGCTAGTTAATGCAAATCAGAAGTTCCAAATATCAGGAGAACCAATTGAAATGTTTCTTATGTATATAAGCTTGGAGTGTAAAGCATAAAATTTATGGTTTTAGTTAAATATAGCTTGCAAACCAAAGCTTAGGCTAATTAAAGGCTGCACATGAAAGCAAGTTGTTTTTATTTTTATTACCAAAGGGATTGAAGCCATTTTTGGGATGTAAATCACACTTGTTAAGCTCAAGACAGTCTGACATCAGTGTCACAAAAATGAATAAAGTATATGGGGTAACAAGTGGAAAATGAAAAAGTTCCAGCAGATGCCTTACTCCTCCAAGTCGCCAGTAAAAGAAGCAAAACCATTGTGTGTATACATCATTGATGAGAGTGAATGGAACTGGAAACCATCAATCTGATACTCCACAACCCACCTGTTCAAACATCATTGCATAAGCAATATCAACATTATCAACCCAAAGGGGGCATGCCAGTAAAGAATTTTTATAGTTCCCCAAAAATAAACTAATAACAGATATATCACCACAGACCAATAGGCTGAAAAAGAACAGTGCAAGAGTTAGTACACTAATTCTTTTTTTTAAAAAAAAAAATTAAAAAAAATTAAAAAAAAAAGAAAAAAGGTGACTCCTTCTGCTTTGTAGTTACCAGTTCAGATTTGAGAGAAGAAAATGCAGCACATCAAGGTCGCCATATTTGAACATTCTGGTACCCCAGTATTTGTGATGCCCTCGTTTACCTATTCAAGTAGGAAACATTGAATGCAGAAATAAATGATATTTGAATAAAAGAACAAAGGTTAATTGATCAGTCTGTAAGCTCATTGCCCTGATTTTGACTCTTTCAATTGTACAACAAAAACATTTATAAAAGACGCCCTTTTAGAGAGGATACAAAAAGATGAAAACTGGCTCATAACTACATATGAAATCCAAATATGTAGTTACAAACCAATGTCCCTAGTCACTAGAGATACATCTCTCTCTCTCTCTATTGACCACAGATGCAAATTATGTTTCAGGACCCTATCTTAGTTACTAAATGATTCCTCAAGGCATGTGCCTCGGCAGCTGAATGCAGAAAAGTAGGTTTGACTGCATTTGCTCTTCAGCAAATGAGGCTTGCACCCTTACATGTCACAGACTGGGACTGCCACATTTTACGTGTAAGGCTTGCACCCTTACACGTATTCATTTGGTCATGAACCCACAACCTCACCCTCTAGAGGAGGAAGTGTCATTTGAGACAGAGCCCATTGGCTAGGGATAGACATATTTTGAAAAGCTTGGTTGTGTTTTATCTCCACTACACGACAAGGCATGCCCCAGGAGTGTTTGTTAAGATACTAAGCATAATATACATACAGAATTGAAGTTTTTTTTTTTGGGGGGGAGGGGGTAGACTATACCTACACTCTCAGTGACTTGATGTAATTCTACTGACATCCCCTTCATTTCAATTGTTTTAATCATACCCCTTGAGATATCCAATTATTCCTTGTTAAAAATCATCAACGAAAATGAGTCATTAAAAGTAATTGAATAAAACGGGATGTGTGGTTATAGAAATACGTGTGTAATGAGTGTGTAGGATCACATGCATCTCATATGACTAATTTCTGTTAATGATTTAAAGAGAAAAGTGGATGGAAGTAGTTGATTAGAACAATTTGATACCATATGAGGTGTGAATAGAAAAACTGGAAACCTAAGGGTGTTAATAGAAATGCATTTAATTATAGGATGTATAGATGCATTTTACCTTGTTTTTCTCTCCAAAGAACATGAGCCAGATCACAGACAAGCTCATTAAGCAGCAGCAGCAAGGCAAGCAAAAAGAACTAACTTGGAGGAGAGACCTACTGTCAATTAAAGAAGAGGCACTAGGAGTTTGAACACATACCAGTATGAAAGTAGCAGTCATTTGATCCATCAAATAGTGACAGTCCAACCATCTCATCAGCAGCTGAGTAAGAATGGACAATGTCTAAGAACACCAGCAGTCCTAGTCCTGTAAAATGTAAGATATATTTGCCAGTGAACAACAAAGAACTGAAAATTTTGGTAAGAAATACAAATTTTTATGCCAAAAATAGAAATAGGTGCTCATGTCTAAATATTGCACGGTGAGATGTTTGGTATTTAAACAGTAAATTTTATTCAACGAGGCTTATTTAATTCTCATACTACTTGGTGCTACTTGTGTATGTGAATATTTTTGTTTCCTTATAAGCAGTGTATGTCCATACATTGTACAAATCTATATGAGTATTTTACTTCACTTTTTCATCTAATCAACTTTTCAGACCAACTGTAACATATGAGGCTATACAAATAGAATTTTTATTGCAAGAAGATATAGCTCTCACATCTGCTATTAAGCTGACAAGTTCTTATCAAAAAAAATATTTTATTGATGCCTTCTCAAATGGCTAAATGAGTTCTCATCAGCTTAATAGCAGATGTGAGAGCATGAAATGAATCAATAAAATGAAAGGCATCAGATAAAGAATGACAACCATGTGCTTCATCAACCAAGCGCTTGAAGTCATCAGGAGTGCCATATCGGCTGCTAACAGCATAGAAATTAGTAACCTGCATTGCGAAGAGATGTTTGATCAGATTCATATCTAGATCAAGCTGCATATATCTTAAAAGCATGGATCAGACACTGGTAATACAAAGCCTATATAATTTAGAAATCAGAAGCTTCAGCAGATTGAGAACAAAAAGAAAACGGTGAATACTGGTGTCCACAATTTAGGGAACTCTAAAGTTATATATTGGCAATATGTTATATTGTTGGAAAGGATAAGGAAAAGGGAAAAGAAAAGTTTAACTCACTCGATAACCAACAGTAAAATAATCTTTGTGCTCAACAACTCCAATCAACTGGATTGCATTATATCCAGCTTCTTTTACATGAGGAAGGACCTGTATTGAGAATAATATGGTGCAAAACTGAAAATATTGAATAACTCATCACCGTATTGAAGGGATAGTGTAATCAAGCAACAACCAGGGAGTTACCTTCTCTGTAAAATCATTAAAAGAAGATATTTTTGGCTCTGGTCCACTAATTCCAACATGGGATTCATATATGCGCAAGGACTTTGGTTTTTTTGGGTGTGTGTATTTCCACTTGTATGCGGATTCAGGGGGTGGTTCCCCAGTGGATTGCAAAAGCCTGCTCTCCATCTGCATCTGAATATAATCAACATTTAGATTATCCACAAAAAATGTAAAAGATGTAAATAATTACAAAGGAAAAAAAAAAAATATATATATAATATTATATATATAATATATATTTAACTGCTATAAAGATGCCTCAACAAAATAAGTGGTAGCCACTAGAGTTACAAGCAGACAGAGTACTCCATTTACATCCTGCACTTAGCACTTGCAGTAAATAGAAATCGTAAGCTGCTGCAGATTCTACATTTCAGGCATGTGCTGATTTAAGAAAAATTGCTCATATCTCACGATTGATTGCACAATAAATTTATGAGGCTAGTAATAACAGAATCAGGGTCCCAGTATAATGA
Organism: Betula pendula; assembly: GCA_900184695.1. NCBI lineage: Eukaryota > Viridiplantae > Streptophyta > Magnoliopsida > Fagales > Betulaceae > Betula > Betula pendula. The sequence goes on from FXXK01002912.1 coordinate 16,111, forward strand.
ACCACAAGATAAAACCAATGGCAACAACTCGGTATGCCAAAGATGAGTCAATCCATACCCAAAAATCACCTCACCACACCGATATCCTGCCCAGAGATTTTTATCAGCAGGGTCCAGACAGTGGTGGGTTCCTAAGTTCAGAATTTGAATGCTCAAATACATGAAGCTCCCTTCAGCATTAGACTTATTAAATAAATAGTTGTAGCTTATAGGAAAAAGATGCATAATCATATTAGCTAGTCCTGCATATGCAAGGCGGACAACCTAAAAGGAATCATACTACTAACATGACTTCATATCAAAACCTGAAGCGCAATATGTTCATAAGCATCCATACATATATAAAATGATACAGATATATGTGTATGTAAGCGCGTGCACACATGTACGTTATATACATTATGAGAGAGAGAGTCAATATGGTTGTTGGTCATTTGCATCACGAAAATATCTTCTTTTTTTATTATAAACTGTATTTTTGTACAAGTAAAAGAGACAAGAAATCGCACAAGAGGATCTGTTGCCCAACAAAGATACAATGAACAAAAGACTTCTGGCAGGTGCAAATTACCTGGTTGCACATAAGTAGCCCAAGCAGGCACTCGTTCCAATGGTCCACTAGGAGTGTTAAAATAGACCCTGTATTTGCTTCCATGAGGAATACCCGGAGCGTACTTTTTCATCCATGCCTTCCTTCCTTTACGTGTCTCTATCCAGTATGCCAAGGGAGGCTTCTTAGAACGAATTTTCTTTAACCATTCAGGACTACTAATCACATTAAAAATGTCATACTCCTTTTCATTATCAATCACATCAAAAGGAGGTAAGTTACTAGGTGGGTCATTTTTATGCTGTTCTTTCCATGCCTTATATCTTGTTTCTGGATCTGGCATTTGTCCCATTTTTTCTTCCAGTTCCTCTAAAGATTGCGGTCCATTAGGACCAAATAGTTGCTCATACAACTTTGCTGGCACCTCAAAACGGTTTTTAACAAATCGGTCCTCTCCAGGTTCCCAGTACTCATCATTTGCTTTCTTAAAGATCTCTTCAATGGTAACACCACTGTCACCTTTATCATAGTCATCAACATAGTTATACTGTTGAAAATAGAGTTCATCCGGCTTTTCTCCCTCCCTCAACTTATCTTCAAGAATAACGAACCAGTATCCATAATCATCATGGCCGAAATGACCCTCTCTTGCACAATTTTCTGAAGGTGACCAACCATTGAAATCACCAACCAGTGCACAATATCGAGCACCTGTATTCAACATGCTTAATTTTTTTTAATAAGTAAAAAAAATAACAACATAGGAGAAGCAGGACTTAGACAAAATGGAAGTTGGCTCCAAGGGCAGATTACAAAATGATGGTAATGGCCATTGCATCTAGTTCTTGGCCCAGAGAATCTGTGTCTAGTAGCAATGAGTCATCCTAAATATGGCTTAGGATGGAAGACAGCATATATTTCAGGTAGAAGAAACGCAATTGTTAGCTCAACAACTGAGCTGAAGAAGATAAAAGCCGAAGGATTAAGTTTAAAAATCTTGATCATCTGATTATTTAACTAATTAGAAATTTATTGACCAACTAATTTAAAAACCTGGTAAAAAACAGAAAAACAAAATATAACTAAAAATTTTGTAATAGTAAGTGGTTTCCTTTTAGATCAGAATTGGAGAAATTTTAAAGCTAAAAATTTGCCTACATAATTAGTCAAATTAGAGAATCACATTAACGAGAAGAAGAAACATTTGAGCATAACATCGAACCTGGAGCCCATTCCATATAATCAACCCGATGCTCGACATGGCGATGCATGCCCAATATCTCAAATCTAGGCAAGAAAACCAAGAATAATCAGCCCTACCTCAACAAAACCTCAACTCCACCAACACATGTCAGCTACATTAAATTTGAATCCCTTATGACCAAACCATACCAAAAACAATTGCACACAAATCAAAACTACATCATCGACATTCTCACAAACATATTCAGCATAATTGTTTGATCATTCCAAGTACTTCATCTTTTCCAAGAATGAGCTTAGAATTTCAGAAATTAGACATGTCCTACCCACCAAACCAAAACTAGATAAAACAATTTACTAAAAAAAGAGTTAAAATCGGATTTAATAGGACTAACCCAGAAGACATGTCCCTGAGATTGACGTGACGTTTGAGAATTTCATCTTGGAGGTCCTTAAACGCTTTGTGCCTGCATAATTTGATTAAAACAACATGTACGACAATAACAATTCACTAAAGAAAAAGCAAAAAATCTATTTCATCAAACTTCCGACTTCTTTTTCTCTTTCTAGCACTTTCTTTTATCAACCAAACATACCATCCAATTCTCTACTAATTTTTAACCTCTTTTTCTCAGATATCTTGTTTATACCTTTCACGGAGGAACTGGGCGAAAGCTTTATTGGAAATGCCGAGTTTGGTAACAAAGCCAACTGGGTCGTACCCTTTCCCGCTCTCTGTCACGTTCTTCTTCTTCTTGGGGTGTTGTTGTGGTGGTTGCTCCGTGGCTGAGCATATGATCTTTATTTTTCTGGGAAAAGCGACCCTCTGCTGTCTGTGTTGGGACTGGAATTGGATGAAGTTGTTTGGGAAGAGGGAAACATTGGTTAGGAGAGAAAGTGAAGTCATTGTGAGGAGTAGGAGTGGCTGTCGAAGCTGAGACAGAGTGAGAATGAAAGGGTTTAAGATAAGAAGTGCTTTGAACTAAGGTTTATGAGTCGACTCGGGAACAATCTCTGACAGTTGAATGAAATAAAATACAAATTCTATTTTTATTATTTTCATCACACTCTTATTTTTTTTCCGATCAATACTTCACTCTCTTTATTTCTTCAAAAATTGATTTTCTTTTTTTCTTTGAGTAATTTGGGAGTGTTTTCTGTTGGAGAAAAGAGGGATTTTATTATTATTATTATTTTTTTTTTTTTTGGGACAAAAGTGTTGTGCTTCACTTGATTATTAATCTTCAAACACGTGCAACCTTTTGGCCCGACACACATGCATTGAACAATTATTTAACCATGCTAAAACTACGGGATCAAGATTCCTTTAAATTAGGCTGTAAAATTTAGAGCCTAAAAGAGGGAGTTGTAGGACTTACTTACCTTGCACAAATAAGCCCTACATTCTAATATATCTAAGACATTAAAATTTAGATAGCCTAAAAAAAAAGGATTGCAATGCTTATTTATCTCGAACAAATAAGCTTCACATTGTAGTACGCCTGACTGCAGTCTTCTTCTCTTAAACTGTTGAAATGATCAACTTAAACTAAAATTCGGGCAGCCTAATTTAAATTGTGTGGCAACCTAAAGGGATAATGTAAGTGAGACTTCAAACTGTCAACCTATACTACACATGTGCTCATGGAAGCTCAACTTATCACTTTGAACTCTTCTTTTGGGATTGGACTATGAATTTAGGCCCTAAGCTTGTTTTTTGTTAACTGCATAAATCGATTTGCCCAAATGTTGAACAATAATACGAATCATGGTATTACTTATGCTACAAATGAGACCACATTCAACATAGTTTGGTGTGGAATCATATGCATCAGAGTATTAAAGCCCTAAGCCTGTGCTATCAAGCACCCTCCAAGCTCCGATAGGCAAAAGGTCTTTTTCATAAATTCTTTGCAAAATTGACGTACAATCATTGGCTTAATCATGATATCAAAGAGTTAATGAACCAAAGATATATATAATTGAACTGGTAATCATACTGATTTACATAAAAAAAAAATAATAATAATGAGATACAGACAAAAAGTACAATTCTTTTTTCTATTCTGCTAAACCAAAAAATTGAATATATAATTACATCAAGCAAGTGGATGAAAAAAGCCCTGTTCTTTTTCTCCTGTAGAGCAACAGTACGCAACTTGAAGATACTAATTTGATTGTTTCTTGGCGTACTCCCTCGGGCCGAATATGGTCGATCCAACTCTCACATTGGTACTGCCCATTTCAACCTGCAGATATCATAAAGGGCCATTATCAGTTTCAAGATCTCTTTAATACTAGAATACATTTTTATGAGCTGCAAGGTTCAAAACCATCTACAAGATGCAAGAACAAGAAGAAATACATTTCTTTACACGTTGTTTTAGACTATTAGTTCAAAATTTGATTTTGAAGTTCCCAATGTTTCATAGACAAACCCTGATCATTTTTTAATGCTTCCCAGTTCCCAAGCCTTTCTAAAGTGCTTTCCAAACAATTCCTATAAAATTTGTGCAGCTTGGTCCTCTCCTTGTAAAACATTTGTTACTAAAATCCATCCTACCAATGATAAGATTTCTATCCAACTACGGTATAGTCCAATGAGGCTTTCAGTCAGTACAATGCTTGAGGATGAAAATGTTCAGGAATTAGTCATAAAGTAATATCCGACAATTCAAAAATCAAGGAATTTGAAGTTTATTGCCATCTTTACTATGAGTTAATTTGACCCCCAACATGCAGTAATCTCTTACCGCCAGTTCAAAGTCACCAGACATGCCCATTGACAGTTCACATTGCTCCTCCACCATTCCAAGTGCCTTGCAAACCTCAGTTCTACAGTTCCATAGAGTCTAATGCATCACAACACAAAAACTAACACCTTAGTAATTTAAACAACAAATTAAAAGGCAGAGAAATGGAATGCATTACATGGAAAATAATAGATCAATTTTCATAGCATTTGAAAACAAAGTCTGTTACGATCATAAGGTTAAGCGTTTAACTAAATTAGTATCCAACAATCATATGGCTTTTGGATCAATGGTTATGCCCTTAGTATCAGAGCAAACACCATGTCATGGGTTCAAGTCACAGAGTAGGCGACCTATAAGCTGGATTAAAATTTCTTGGTATTATGTATAAGTATAGTGTGAAGTTATTGAATACTAATAGGTAAGTAGAGCAGCTAAAAAAAGAAAGAGCTACCATTGGGTCAATGCCAATAGAGTGAGATGTTGTGGACGTCGAATTCGAAAACATGATGGAAGGTTACAATCCTAAGGGTTAAGGGTTTAACCAAATCACTATCCAATAGTCCTAGGGCTTTTGGATTAATGGTTAGACCCTTAACAAAGTCCAACATACAAATGAAAGTACCATTTACATCAACAAATTGATGACATATAGAAAACTAGAATTTTTGTTTTTGGGAAAAAAAAGGAAATGAGTTCATGCATATAAAATGTATTGTGAGACAAACTACAACTTGCATCAAATTTTGAGAAAAACAAGAGACGGTCAATTCATTTCTATGGAGTGTTAATTCACTATGTAAACGCAGAATCATCACCTTGAAGTTCTCTGGAGTTGATGAATAGTCTGGCATCCCTATTGTCATTAAGCCAGAGAACTCTAGATTTGAGCAGTGCAATTTAACATGTTTTACAAGTTCGACACAACCAGAAGGATCGATGCCAGATTTTGCTGCAACAATATCACAAAAAATCCATCAAATGATCAGTCAGCAAAAATTTAGGAGGTGGGGTAAGATCCAAATAAATCCCAAGAATTAAGAGAAGCCAACAATTATAAAAAAGACAATGCTATTTTCGACATGCAACCACATGTAAATGACGTTGTAGTTTAGGCTGCCTTAGCAAGCGACAAAATCAAAAAAAAAAATGTTAAGAAATGCAGACAGTTGACTGTATAATGTTGCCAAACTTAAGTTTATAGGTTATGGAATATTTGTAGCTGTACAGAACAGAAAGTCCAATTTCATTTTTTTAAGCCAAGGTTACATGAGTCACGAAAGTCCAATTTCATTATGTTAAGCCAAGGTTACATGAGTCACAAATGATTGCAAAACATTAAACATGGACATTTAAGAACACAAAGATCAGAAAATTTGAAAAGGATAGAATTGTTACAATGAATATAAGGAGTTCTTGGGGGGGGGGGGGGAGAAGAAGCTCATATTGCATGATTTAGTTGTCATTCTTGTGGTTGAATCAGAAACTCACTAAAAAGCTAATTGACTTTGAGGATAAGCATATGATAATGAAAATTGACTTTGAGGATAAGCATATGATAATGAAAGGGGGAATGTGAAAGAGAGGTTCAGGAAATTCCAAAGCCACAAACTCATAATCATGCGCAACTAAATAACAGGCAGAACTTCTGCAAAAAATGAGCAGGATACAGAAATATGCAATGACTTTTGGTTTTACTCACATGCTTCTCCACTGGTATTCACTTGGACAAAAACCTTCAAAGGATTTCTTCCAAGGCTTGAAACTACACGGTCAAGCTGATTTGCTATCTGTGGATTACAAAGCCAGAGTAATGCTTTGTCATTGGGTGACATTCCACATGGATCTGTTACAATGTTAGTTTGTTTTCATTGAAGGCTACTAATATTACTGAAACTTAAACAGAGGTCATAAAGAATTATAACATGAATGAACTAGTTATGTCAATAACTTTTGGAGAACATCAAGCTACTACAAAGTAGCCAACTGGAGCTATAAAGGTTTCTACAACACATTTTAGAGCAACAGAAAAAATCTCTCAGATGAGCACAACCCCAAAAACAATTATCGNTGGGAAGAAGCCCATATTGCATGATTTAGTTGTCATTCTTGTGGTTGAATCAGAAACTCACTAAAAAGCTAATTGACTTTGAGGATAAGCATATGATTATGAAGGGGGAATGTGAAAGAGAGGTTCAGGAAATTCCAAAGCCACAAACTCATAATCATGCGCAACTAAATAACAGGCAGAACTTCTGCAAAAAATGAGCATGATACAGAAATATGCAATGACTTTTGGTTTTACTCACATGCTTCTCCACTGGTATTCACTTGGACAAAAACCTTCAAAGGATTTCTTCCAAGGCTTGAAACTACACGGTCAAGCTGATTTGCTATCTGTGGATTACAAAGCCAGAGTAATGCTTTGTTATTGGGTGACATTCCACATGGATCTGTTACAATGTTAGCTTGTTTTCATTGAAGGCTACTAATATTACTGAAACTTAAACAGAGGTCATAAAGAATTATAACATGAATGAACTAGTTATGTCAATAACTTTTGGAGAACATCAAGCTACTACAAAGTAGCCAACTGGAGCTATAAAGGTTTCTACAACACATTTTAGAGCAACAGAAAAAATCTCTCAGATGAGCACAACCTCAAAAACAATTATCTCCTTTGTATCATAAACAGAATAGAAAAATTAGTTTTTACCATCACAAACATACAGACATTGGCTATAGCTTTACCCTTCTCATTATCTACACCCTTGAATCATTTGCCATATTCGGACTTCCAACTGCGTACAGAAATTAAACCTTAAATCATTCCCATTTTACTCCTCTCCACTATCAAAAGAAATATTATGAAGTAGTATGCTCTAACATGATCATCAAGTAGGGAATTTCTTTATCATTTTCATCGTGCAAGAGACACGCATGCACCGAGCTATAATATGCAAACAAAGATTCACCAGGAATTCCAACGCCATTTACTAATAGATAATTCATATGCTCGAACTTGATCATCAAGTGGGGAATTTCTTTATCACTTTCCTCGTTCACGAGACACACACACACCCAGCTATAATATACAAGCAAAGATTCACCAGAAATTCAAACCCCATTTGCTAATAGGTCTTTAAGTGCCCTTAACATCCACCAAATGTGCAAAAAAAAAAAACCAAAAAGTATTCATATTACCATCACATCGTATTAGTATTCAAATCAGTCAAAATCTGAAGAATCCAGAATTTGATTCACATCCTACCAAATGTACTAAAACTTTGCTAATAATATCAATTCGGAAACTTTAAGGTTTAAAACAAAGGAGCATTAAAAAAACAAAAGCAAAAAATCATACTGAGTAGCGACTTCACTTTGTTGCTCTGCAAATGCCCAATGAAATGCCATTCTATGTCTTCAGGAAGCTACAGAGCACAAAATTAAAGACTAAGAAGCAACCTCAATTTAAAACCTTACAAGACTCTGATAGAGAGAGAGAGAGAGAGAGAGAGAGAGAGAGACCTGAGGAGCTTTTTCGAGGATTTCTTGGACGTAGTTCTCGCCAAAGCATCGGTGGCCAGCGTCATAGACTTGGCGGATGAGAGAGACCGGCTTGGTTTTCGAAACCGCCACGACCCGGACCCGGTCCGCTACGTGACCCGAACGCTCCGCTGCCTTCCGGACCCGGAGCATGACCGACCGGAGCGCCACCACTGCCGCGCCTTCAACCGCCGGAGCAGCC
>FXXK01002912.1:24389-38396 GCA_900184695.1 Betula pendula
ATGTGCCGACTGGTGTGTTGTAGCTTGTGAATGTGGTGGTTCGTGGGGCTAACTGGCCCTAAGGAGTTTCGTTTTTAGATAAAGTAAATATTTTTTCCATAAATTTTTATCGAAAAACTCCACCGAATAGTAGTGATATATACTAATTATAGTATAACTTTTAAAATGAAATAAATGTAAAATTGGCGTCCATCGTTACTCTTGACAATGAGGTAAAGCATAGAGCACCTTATTTAAATTAAAATATTTGTATATGATTATTTAAAAATTTAAATAACGAGAACATACACACTGTTAGATTTGAGAATTTAATACGACACATAAAAAGATCCTCTATTTTCTTGGTCTATCTCTCAACTATATATTAATGCCTGAATTTATTAGTAGGTCTTATGAGTCTTGTTTGAAATGCCGATTTAAAAATTTACAGTTTTAAAATCGTTACTTTAAACTTGAAATTTGAATAATATTATTTTTAAAATTCTGTAAACGTTTGATAAAATTAACTTGCATTTAAAATCACGTTTGTCTTTTAACAATCGCCTGCATTTAAAATGCACATTCCTTAAACATTGCACTTGCGACTTATAAAACGACAATTTTTTAAGTTTTCAACTCACAAAATTTTTTAAAAACAGTCTACATTATACATTTATCTTACAATTTAATTTTAAAATTAATTTTTAGTAGTGAAAAATTGGAGCGTCAAATGCACCTAAAACTAAGAAAAACTTTTTATTTGTATATTCAAAAAATTAAACTTTATCTACTTGCCATATAAAATGAATTGATCAGAATATGTGGTTTTAAAAGAGGACTCTTTATTTCAAAAATTTAACATCAATTATTCTCAAATACAATAATATTCTTCTAACTAGTCGGCGGACGCACGTTGCAGATGCACGTGCTTGCGTTCTCGGTGTTAGTATACTATATCACTATAATTGTTTATATCATATGTTAATAACATTATATATTATTATATTATATTATAGACGTATATTCAATATCTAGATTTATACTAAAAAAAAATTAGAAGAGAGTATTGTAGATAGTCAAACATTATGTCGTTACTTCAAATCAAAGGGCTATTGAAATAATATTAGACTATAATTGTTTATTGGTGTTTCTCTACAAAAACGCATGCATATAGGAGCATAAGATTGTTAATTTTAAAATATTTTCATTTATGCTCCATGGACCTTGAAAACTATTGAAGTTTAAAGTAACCAAGTTGCCATGAATAACAAAACTTTATAACATGCACGTGATGGATTATCACCATAACATATCTATTTTTAATTTCTTCAATAGGTCTGCTAATAACCTGTATATAAACACTAACAAGAATGTAGAGTCATCCACCACATGAAGTCATCCAATTAATTTTTAATTCATCCGAATATCATCATCTTTACAAAGATAAAGCTTAAACATTCACATTAAGAAAGATAACATTGAGTTGCTATTGAATTTCATCTCTTTGCATTATTCCGTATCAAATAAGGGCTGTAACTATCGTCAATGGGCGTGGATATTACTTTTTTTTCACCGTATGTTGCCATAATGACTATGATTGAGGGGTATTGTGTTAGTTATCATACAATAAGGATGCATGCTTTATTCAATATATGTGTTGTCCATCCAAACATATCAGCGTTGAGCGCTATTAATAGATCAAATATTTTATAGCTATCAAAAGACTGATCACATCGTGGATGTCTTTTCGAGTCATAATCAAATAGTTATGTATGCCCTGGTTCACCCACTTGTTTCTCTTCATTCATCGGTGCTCTTCGATACGTCGTGAATAATTTAAGCCCTGAGAACTGAGGAATGATGGGTTATTGGAAGCTATATATGAAAGTGACGAGTTGTTTGATTTCATCTACACGTCAGGTTAGGATTGTACTGGCTTTGACCGAACCAATATATGACTAGAGTCATATTGTTCTATATGATGAGAGTGGATCTGCACGTTAAGCTAGCTTGTGACAGTTGCGTGTCGTCGGTTTGCAGAAGTCTGCGTGATGTTGCAGTGTTATGTAATATCTGAGGTTGTTTTTCTGTTTTTTAATCATCGGCATGGGAATGCTCATATAACACCATGCTCTGTGATCGTATATCGAGCGTACGCGCTTAATCTGCGCAGAGTTTATGATGGATTATTGTTCCCAACCTTCGTAGACACTCTCAAAGGACTCTTATAGGAAAACATTGTAATTCTTTATCGACTGGCTTTAGAATCTTTATTGATGCCCTTCATATTCATACATCCGTAAATTATATTCCAATCGCTCTCTCGCCTTTATATCACCTTGATGCACATCCGCAATTCTGCTCGCGGTCACAAAAAAGCAATACAATACCATTGGACAAGCGTATTTCTCCGAGTTTCCAAGCCTTAATATAAAAACTCTTGTATGTTCATCGATTGTAAGCCTCATGATAGTGATTATAGCAAAGGCAATAAGACGGAGATATTTTCACACAATTTAACGGCTAACCAGCCTTGTATAATCTCAATATCAGCAGCAGAAAAGAAAAATATAATGATCAAAAATGTTGTTATTATTTTCATCGGAGAAACTTCATCACATGCCGAAATAAGCACTCGCATGCCTCCCACCCCGCCATACAGCTCTCAGCCATAAAACGTACATCGGCACGTATGCGCAATTTGCTACTCATTATAGTTTTGATTTTTGCTTGAAAGTGCGTGCGTCAGGCATTCTTAGTAATTCTATCCTAACTTTTTCGCCAATCAAGAGATCTGCATTTGGAATTCAATATTCAGAGCTGGTAAGCAAGACTTGTTTGTGCTCTTCCCTCTTCAACGTGTCATTGGCTTGTTTATATCATCCTCATGTGGTTCAACCACTGATCCCGTCCTTGATTCGCCGCTTGCACATACAAAATCGAATGAGCGGTTGTATTTAGGCTTTGGTACATCATAGTGACTCATCCCTAAATTTACTAGTGTTATGAGTGGTCCCGGCAGTAAACACGCTAGTACCACTGCTCTGATGGTATCTCTGGATTAATACCACGTTTGCCTGTAGATTGATAACGATGGTTGGGTACTTGTGAATTCCATGCAATGATAGCAATATATTGAGGTAATGTTCGACGAATTAGACTGACTGTTTTACTTTATGGGCATTAACTTTACTGTTTGTGTATAGTTAGGTCTTCTATGAAATAGCAAAAGTTAGCATAAGGCCCAATCTATTATTGTTATCAAAATCGCTTCTTAGCGATTTCATTTTGATACTGGGTCTGGTCACTCTGTGAATAGCAAGGATTAATACCATTGTAAATACGAATGAACGCTTTGAATTGCAGACGATCTTTCACTGAAATACAACACTGTTACTGGTTAGCTGTTATAGCCCAAATAAGGTGAATTCACTCCAGAAAGGAATAAGTCGTCGTATCTCTTATAGTGTTTTTCTTTTTTATGTAAAGCCACCAAGGCATCCTCCGGATTGGTCTAGTCTAATAATTTTATTACACTAAAAAGTGGGCAAAATTAATTTGTGTATGTAAAAATAGAAAGGCCAAGGCATACAATCTCACATTTGAGAACCGCTCATTTTATAGCATATTCTGATAGAGGCTCTGAATCTCAGTCTTACATATGTGATTACATGCGAGGAAGGTTTAGAGATATTATGTAGAATAGTAATATAGCATAGGAACAACAACTAATACTTTCAAGGATCGCTAGCATAGACATATAGAATAAATAATTACATGTACCAATAGAAAACACTAGGGAAACAGGAACAATAATTATTATGAATCTTAATATAATGTATAGCTTAACACAATTTTTATACGAGGAAACCAAAAAAAGTTTACACTCTTATACACATTCGAGTAAACAAAAAATATAAACAACAGTAACTATAAACAATTTCATATTTCAAGTTAATGTGTCTCACAAGAAAGATAATTTGTGGAGCGCATTTGAGGGTGCGGTCATCCTCAAAGTCAATTTGGGGGCATTGCCACCCCTTATAGCATTTGGGGTCGCACCATACACCAGCATTTGGGTGGTGGCGGGCCACTAGAGGAAGAGAGGAGAGATGTTTGGGGTAGCCAACCCACCCCCAAACTGTTTGGGGGTGGGTGTCCACCCCCCATACCATGTTTTTTTTGTGTATAATTGGGCCTCATACTATTCATGTTGTGTCTCCTGAGCTCTCCTACGAATGTTGTTGTGATATCGTAGTCTATACATTTAACTTTAATCAACCTCTTTTTTCTTTTTCTTTCATATCGATATATATATATATATATATAACGAGTTCTTCTATTAATATATAATAAATAAAATATAGTGATGTAGTCTTTTATGAGTTATTCGTGAGCCAAAATTATTAGAATACACCCTATATATTGGGGCGGATCCCTCCAATAACGAGGTCGGGTCGACCCTCGTCCAGTGTGATTGTGAATGAGAGACGGAGAGCGAACGACACAATAGCTCCTCTAAAACTAGTCTCTCCGCACAACGTAGGCAGCGGAGAGGTGAGGGAGGGAAAGATTGAGATTCGTCACCATTATCTCTCAGCTTTCTTATTCTTGATGGCGTAGCTACTTAGAAGCATGGAAGGGAAATTTCCTTATTTTAAAGTTCTATAGCTCGTACTTTTCAATGAAAATGTCTATAAATAACGTCGGTTTCTTCAAATACTTATACGTTAAAAAAGTTTTTGAGTTTGGGACAGTCCATACTCGTGAGCAAAAATGTGTTGATGTCGAGTATATGTGTTTAGAACAGTGTTATTGTATGATGAAGACAAATTTATAGTTAAAGGACTTCATATGAACGCGCGTGTCTTGCCTACCTGACTTTACATGCTTTTTTCTCTGTTGTAGATCGGTTTTAAAAAAACGACTGCTAACTTCTTTTTTTAATAGAGACAGGGTCTATCATATAATACGTAGATTGCCGAAAATGTTATCAGATTGCAGTGCTCTTATTCAACATTCGTCTTTATATATGCATTTTCAAACTAATGGAAGGCGCGCTTTAAAAAAACCGCCAACATACTGTTCTTTTAGGGTGCGCCTTGACAGTTGAGCTCTCAAGCGATACAGGAACTACCGATGATCGGTTGATATTTTTGTCTAGAGTTGTTATGCCGTTGTAGGCGGGCTCATTTACGGAAGGTTTTATCTTCAGTCCTATGTCCACGGGCGCGCCTTCCAGTGTGATCGGAGTAATAGGACCTTATGTTTTTTGACCAGCTTGCACACACTAGGTTTTTACTTATCATGAGTGTGAACGCTATGACCATAGGTCTTAGGTATCGATTCTCATGCTGTTGTACGTGTCCAAGGCATGGTCATACTTTAATGCGCGCGCTTAACCTTGAGTGTAATTAGCCCATTACGAGTTTTCCTCCTCTGTTATTGAGCTAAATAAACGGGGTCAGATAATATTGGCAGAGGCTTGTGGCGTCGATAAAATAGTATGGGCGCTAATATCAGACCATAGTACCGCATAATGCTAGCCAATAGTTGTTGACTTGAGTCATAAAAATCTCAATTTGTGCGTAAGTATAATCGAAGTAATGCTAGCCAGGCACTAAGTTAGACCAATGTTCACAGTCTCACCAAAAGTAAGCGCTGGACTGAGCCATAGTTGCTGTTAGTCAAGTTCATTGGACGATGGTGGTCAGCATTTAATATCAAGTTGATTGGATGTTTAAGATCAGACGTCTCACTACGACCTTTTCATCTTGAGGGGTGCGATACATGGATAGTTTGTAAGGACTGATTTGCCCTGAAACAGATGCATGCCTTTGCAAGAGGTAGAGAGTGTTGATTATCGTAACTTAAGGGTTTATTACTATATAATTTACAAGATCTGTTTGTATTTGAAATTTTTAAATCTTTGTAAAAGCTATATAAGTATAGCATTGCGGCAGATGTGAATGTTATAATGCTTTTTAGGCTCACTTTAACTCAGCATTATGTCCATTGTTTTTGTAGCGTTATTGTTGTCTCTCAATGGCTAATATTTTGTTTGTTGCTTACGATGATATTAATATTCTTTGTATGACCTATTGGTTGAAACATCGCAATTTATGTTCAAATAGGCTAAATAATGTCATTAGAGTGAAGCCTGTAATTGCGGGTCACGAATTATGTACATTAGATTCGATTTCACTAGGTTGCCGATCGATCGCAAGCTTGGATCGATCGGCATCGAATCCTGAACAATGGCTTGTTCCAGAACTGACCTGATCTCGCATCAGTGTTTTTCCGGGTAATTTTTGCTTCGAAACTCGGGCAATTGATGCAAGGTTATCAAGAGGCGTTCGGCACACGCAAGCGAAAAATTCTTCTCTGAGTCGTAATCGGACGTCTTGGGGGTCAACTGTATGATGAATGTATCTAGACTTTCAGATAAGGGATATATCTGCAGAAAATGGAAATTTCGGAAACCACAATTGTATCATTAAGGTAGCACGATTTGTGGTTCAATTGTAGGTGCGAAATCACTTCTTAGATGCTTCTCTTGTCTGGATATGCAGAAATATTTTTTATCTTCTACGTTTTATTTTTTTTTTTTATCTTTGTGTATGTTATGCATTCTTTCCCTATTAGCTTTAACTCTCTTCTGAGAGACCCCAATGTTTTTTCATCCTCATTCCATGGTGCTTCCCAACCTTCATGAGAAACACTTACCCAATTTCTAGTCTCGCGGCTTCGAAATGACCTCAATTTTCCATGGGTTCAGTGTTGGCTCTCTCGCTCTCGCTCGGCTCCCACATCCTTTGGTCTACATGATCTGGTGTAGTCCCCACGGACTATTGATCTTCACTGTTATATCATTTGAGAATATTATTCTCTTTCTTGTCTATGAGAACAGTGTTGTTATCTTGCTCTCTCTCTCTCGCTCTCTCTCCTCGCTCTCTCGCTCGCGGCTCGCTCTCTCGCCAACTCGCGCTCTCGCTCTCTCTCGCTCGCGCTCTTCGCCCCTCGCGCTCCCGCTCAGCGCTGCGCCTCCTAGCCATTACTTAGAATATGGAAAAAAGTGGATTGCCGCCTCTCGCTCTCTCTCTCTCGCTTCTCTAATGTGATCTCTCGATGAGGTTCAGGCATATTTTTTATAGGATAGTTTACGGGTTTTCTGGCTGCTGAATTTCGCTCGCTACGCGCGCACACAAGCAATTATTTCGATGTAGATGGAAATGTTGGCTGAAAAGATATATAGACTAGTAGACACAAAGGACTCAGATTGCGTCGGGAATAAGAACGTCTTTAGTTTTTTTTGGTGCATGTGGTTTACTCAATGTAAAGGATGACACTTTTTAGCTCTTTATCAAAATTCTATATGCTTATGTTAGAACCGATACGACATGCTTAGTGAACCTAAGGTAAATAACTAGACATATATATACTATAAAATTCCTCTTCGTTATGTCACTTTTTACATTTATCTTATCCTTTTATTTGTTTACGTCATTTACATATCATAATGTCATTTAATTGTTATATAAAAAATCCTAAATGCCACAAAAATAACCAATTTTTTCTCTAATATTTATTTCATAGTTGGAGTTGGAAAGTACTTGGAAAGCTTTGTAACAAGCACTAATACAATCCACCTGATGGATTCGATAACCATTGTATTTAGAGCTATCCTACCAAGGATTTTTGATTAATCATTAGAACTGCGAGTGGTATTATAAATTTTAATGATGTCTATAATGTGCGGGCACCCGCGTATCTATGTCATTTTGTATAAATATTATACATGAGCAACTTTTAAGGTCTCCAGCATCGTGGACGATAGTTTCATTTTAGCCGAACCCCTTAATTCTTTGTGTCTTCTTTTTTATCTTTACTAGGTCTCATTAGACTATATATCTCTCATTTTCTTTTATCTTTTCTTATTTGGGTAACTCAATCGTGTTTTAACATATCATTGGTAATCTAAGCCAACTCATATGATGCCGCTGACCGGGCTCCTGTCGAAATTTTATTTCTCTACTGCTACCATAGCATCACCATTGTAAGATTATAATTTTCTATTATTCTTTAGATTTTTCTGTATAAGAAAAAAAAATATAATAAAAAAAAAACTAGAGATATAGATATATATATATATAGATAATATATATATATTGCGCCCTTACACTAATGTTCTCTAACATGCTTTTTCTTCTTCTTTTCTCTCAATTGTTGACAAACGTTGTAATCTTGTTTGAATTAAAAAAAAAAAGATTGATGTTTGATAAGAGTTTAAAGTCCACACAATATGGCGACAAAGGTTCATGCGAATTGAAAATGAATCGTGAAAAAATCCATATAGTGAACCAGATTGGTTGGCATTATTAATTGGATTAGAGGATTTTCTTTTTGAAACTTAGTAGCAGGGAGACCAAGAACTTCACAGCGGTGTCCAATGCACCGAAACCTCTGCCCGAAAAAGCCTTGATGCTTAGGCCATACGACTCTCACAACGAAACAAAAAAGTATGGAAGACTTAGATTGCCAGAGAGCATTCCGTTTGGCCAAATGTGTCGCATTTAAAGCCATATTGGGCTCAGTTACTAGCTATGTATAGTGCGATGTCAGGCCAAAAGTCAAAGACAGAATAGATATTAGAAGGGGCCCGTACATAGGTAATGGCGCATGTCGGACCTGACTGTATACAAGTTGTTTGTGTATCTTAGTCCTGCCATTGAAGTAGCGACGGCGGGCAGTAGTGTCGAGTTCAATGTCAAGCTATTGTTACGGTTGCTAGTGAAGCCGTTGTATTGTTCAAGATCCATTCATCGAGCTTTAACTGATCTACTTCATTTTCTAGGGCGCATGTCGATATAGGATAGAATCATTAATAGCTCGCCTTGTCCAAAAATCATAGATAGCGGTATATATTCTTTCATATTTGTGTATCGATAGAAGTTCAGGATTTAGTTACCTATATTGTTATCGGATTTCATTTCGCACATTCTCCTATACAAGCTTCCTCCTTATAGTCAAGTGATATTTGGCCCTTGTACTCAGTTAAATGATCAATAAAATAAAGGTAGTATATGGCTACTTCATGGTACGCTTTATGTTTTTGTTCGCCGTGCGGTACGTCAATTAAGTTGGCACACTTTAATTCAATGTCATTCTTTCTCTCTTTTGGTATTATTTGTATATCATGTGTTTACCTTAACTCTCTCCCAACTCTCGCTCTTAGACCAAGACAGCAAAAACGTGTGTCAATGTGTTTAGCACGCCTATGCGGCATGCCAATTTATGATGATCCTGTGAATATGTTATTTTACTCACATATTCACTCTGTTGCTTGGCTCTCTCGGTTCTTGCTCTCTGTCTATATCAACATCAATCGCAAATATATAACCTATTCCTTAAGATCGGTATCTCTCGCTGTCATATTGTCAATTTTTATCTTGGACCCACCAATGGCATATATATTATCTGGATTACTTTTTACTCTCTATTTATCTCCTTTGATTGTCAACGGTGTATTTTGTTTTTTTAGTATTAACTAGATTAGAAAGTCACATGATATATAGTTCTTATGGCGGAACGAAGAAATCGGTGAAAAAATAATTTCGTTAGTGGAACCAGATTGGCTTTTGGTTTCTTGGTTGGTTTATCTTTTTGCCTATGGCCACCTTTTTCCCGGGTGCTTGGCTAAAGGTATGCTGAGAAAGGGTGTAGTTAACAAAACAGCGTCGGTATTTTTTTAATATAAGCGTCGACAAATAGCACTGGTTAGTGGGTTATTTTTGTAGTGACTCCAATTTCAGGGGTCAATCTCTTCTCTATATTTAGATCTACTTGTCTCTCTGGTCTCGATTATTAGGAGAAAGGACTCTGTTTTGGATCTTAATCTCTTTACTGGAATTGTACATAATGAGTTTCACGGGAACATTTATCAAAAAGTTCAAAACGATTCTCTTACTATAGTTTAGATTTCGAGGACTAATTCCCTCTCTTTTTATACTCCACTCTACCAGCATATTGTAGTAAACTTGTCTAGTTCTCTGGATATACTAGGGAGATTTCTATGTGGACAATTATCTTTGTTTCCTTTTTGTTCAGGTTTGTTGTGGGGATTGCTTTTTTGCTTTTGTTTACTGAATTAGATATATTAGTGTTGAGGGTTGTACTCAGCGCAAAATTGCTTGTCAGTCAGAGCAGAGTGGGCTGGATTGCATTGTTGTTGTTTCTGCTTCGCTTGTTCTTGTGTAAGGCCTAATGTCTGTTGATATGGCTCTCTCCTGTATGTTGGATAACTTCATTAATCTGCAATGATGCCCTCACATAAAGCCTGTTGGTTTGTCAAAGTTTACGCTTGTCCCCAGATTCAGATGTATTCAAACTTTCAAATTTTTTGTAATCTCCCCGGTGTCTTCAATGTAGATTTTTGAAGCGGCGCTTCCAAGCCCATGGTATTATAGGATCTCAAAATTTGGGAGCTCCACAGAAGGTTAAATGACCCCGGGTATTGGTGCCATATTCCATAGCATGTAAACTTTATATACTTAAAGAATAGTCCTATCATGTAAATTCAATATTCATAATTGGCTTTGGGTTCTTAGGCACAGAAAGGCATGAAAGATAACTTTTGGAATTTATCATCCCTCCGTTACGAGGAATATAAACAATAATCTTAATGGGGAGGATGGGTTATAAATTTTCTCAAAGTTCGCTCACAAATTGAGTTACTTTTAGGAACATTAGAGATGAGTATTTATATTGCAAAAATAGACAGGAGGAATATTTTGCAGCGGCCTTTGAGGGTGAAGTTATCAAATTTGTTCCTTCTAGCTAATAATAATGTTTATTCTCCAACTCAATTCAGAAACAATTGAATGATTATATAATATATCCCACATTTACAAGGTGAAGGTGATACATGTTAATCTTTTATATCCTCTCTCTCCTTTGCATCTAATTTGGTGCATTCAATTGTAGAACTTTGTTTACTGTTGGCATTTCTTCCACTCTTCAGCAGGTGTCAGCGAGGCCACTTGATAATTAATGTAGAGATTTAATCGTGAAGTTCCACAAACGGTGACTGACAACACCTAATGACTTGATATGTTAACCTCCGTCATCAAAATCATCCTATGGTGAGAGCAAAAAAGGAGCCTCATCCTGGAATCTTAATCTCCTCATTGTAAAAGTATCTTGCAACTCTAACTGACATTTTGTCCGCAATCGGCCTAATGACACAAATCGCTTAGGATGTGTGCATTGCCTATCGTATGACCGCCTCTTGGATGATGTTGATTCATCTCTTTAGTATGTCGGAATTTAATGAAAGTAGAAAACAATATGTGAAATGCACCAAATATAAACCGTGCGATTCCCAGAAAGCATCTGAAGGATAAGTCCTTCGTGGTCTAGCGTCTGGACTAGTGATCCTTACTACCAAGCTCTTTAATTTGAGGGTCATACTAACTTCTTCTCACAGTGGTCGTAGAGAGGTTACGCCGTTGGTGCTCAATAGCTTAAGGTTGGTTGATTCTGGAATGGGTTCCAATCACCACACTCTTGGGGAGCCTATTGGAATTTTGCTGTGGAGATTAGTCAGAGCCTTCCTATAGAGAAACAGATCTGCGCAGGTTTCTTATTTATAGATCGCAACAAAAAGGAAGTGGTGGGGGCCGGGGGGGGGCAAATGGTTATGCTAGGCCGTTACGATATAGTAGTTTTTTTTGTATGTTTTTTCTTCGTTTGCTTTTTGTAATGTCCATCTAGATCATACTGTACTGCATGCGCTCTGTGGTTGATTGCTAATTACTTGTAGAGTTATGTGTCGTGTCTAACTCCTTATGTTCTTAGAAACGGCTCTCTCGAATTACATAAACTCAAAGACTTCCTTTGATGAAACTTTAGAGCGATCAACTGTCGCTTTTCGAGAACCATCTTGCCCATGATGCATGTAAAGTTTGAAAACGCGATCTACAATGAATTTGTTTTGAACTGTCTAATCTATATTTAGTCTGCTTGATTTGTATTCTCACAATTTTTTGACCACTTCCACATTCGAAGAGATAAGATATCTATGAAGAGGCAACTCGGATATGGTAATTATTATGTACGTGTTTTTCTTTTTTTTTTGGAAAGCTGGTCACTCATGGTTATCTACCATCATGATCTGTTTATCACTTTTACTGTTACCCTTTAACTTTAAAAACTAGTGTCAATTATCAGGTTCTTTATGTGTTAGAGTGCATGTCACCTCTCAGTCCTTTCATTTAGTGATTAATTCCTCCTTCGAACTACTCCCACTTTTTGTTTTGGTTTATTGTATTTTTACAATTAAGTTTTTTGTAATTTTATTTCAACAGATATATAGAGATTATTTTTGATTGTAAATTCTTACATCATCGGATCGATTGGCTGGTGTTTTATGGGTTGACATGCTAGCTATATAGAATGGTAGGGGTGCTTCGGGCCATAACATTAGGCACTGGTATAGACAGTTTAAGAGTTTTTTATGAGTTTGCTCAAGTGATGAAAAAATGAATCAAATTGAAAAAAAGAGTGTTGAGAGGCTGGAAACCATAATTATTTATGATTACAATGTGTGTGTGTGTGTTGTTTTTTTTTTGATTTCTTTGTTTGGTTGTTTATATTTCCTATAGAAAATTGGACCATCCATGCGTTGGTTCAATGTGTCTAACTTGATGCCAATAGTTCGTGGAATATGGAAAGGCTGGCACCTGTGGGTTAGATCGCAGTATAACTCCCGAAAGACATTCCTTCAATTGATTACTTTGACAAATGAGTAAAGCATACGATCCTCTATTTTATAATTAAAATTTTATTTTGTTATATCAATGTTGTAAATAATTTTACATTATTTAAAAATTTTAAATAACGTAGCAACATACACACAATTAAATTTGTAAAGTTTAATACGAATCATAAAAAAGATTCTCTATATTTTACTTGATACATCTCTCACTAATATTAATGGCCTGAATTTATTAGTGGTCTTAAAAGTCTGTTTAGGATTGTGATTTGAAAATTTACAGTTTTAAAATCGTTATTTTAAAACTTGAAATTTGAAAATATTATTTTGAAAAATCCAGTTAAACGTTTGGTAAAATTACATTTTGCTCTTTAAAATTACAGTTTATCTTTTAAAACCATGCATTTAAAAACGCACATCTTTACCTGCAACTTAAAAACACATATTTTTTAAATTTTTAAATCGCATTTTTAAAAAATAGACTCTTAAACTATACATTATCTACGATTTGATTTAAAATCACATTTTTAGTATGCAAAATTACAATGTAAAATGCACTCTAAAACTAAGAAAACTTTTTATTTGTTATTCAAAAAATTAAACTTTATCTACTTGCCATATAAAATGAATTTATCAAATATGTGGTTTTAAAAGAGGACTCTTATTTATTTTTATTTTTTTTTCTGGGAAAAAAGAGGACTCTTTATTTTCAAAAATTTTAACATTCAATTATTCTCAAATACAAATAAGTATTTTATGTTACAAACGCCATATATATATATATATATAATTGTTGCAACAGTTGAGAACTCCTAGAGCATCTCCCGCGAATGTTTTTGATAAGGAAAATGCTTAAACATCTACTAGAAATCCTTCTAGGGGATCAACTAGTATTTTTCTTTTATTATTTTAAATCAAATGGGGTCCACCTCTTCAAATGAAGAGATGGGCCCCACTTGATTTTAAAAATAAAAAAATGCTAGTTGATCCCCTAGAAGGATTCCTAGTAGATGTTCTAGCACTCCTCTTTTGATAATAGCTACATTTAGTCTTTTATTTTTTTTTTTTCAAGAGGCGCTTCAAAATAAAAAAATTATAGATAAATATCTATAAGTAGTTTCTACAGTAATGATTATTTTAGCTACTTAAAATACACATTTTTTTTATTTATTATTTTAATTATTAATTTTTCAATATTAGCTACTTAACAAGTTATTTATCTCACCATTTACTTTCTTTAAATATTATTTTTCAAT